>JABFEA020000057.1:37011-52917 GCA_019775915.2 Cyphomyrus plagiostoma
CAGGCCTGTTATGGGATTTTGTTTGCTTATGGCTCACTTACTCCCCACCCACGCCACCCCCCTACCACACCACGCTACACCCCCCCCCCCCCCCCCCGACACACACACACTCCTGCAACATGCATCAAAGAGAGGTCTTCATTATTTAATCTTTCAACAGAACACAGCAGTGGGTGTATCGATTCCAAACAAGGCCATTTGATTCTGTTCTCGCCAAGGCATCCCAGGTGGGGGTGGTAGGGCGCGGTCAGTGTGGTGGTGCTCCTGCTTGGGTTGAAGGGTTTGTAGGGTAAACACAGCTGTCCAAAGCTGGGGAGTGTGGAGGTGGGGTGGGGTCTCGAGATAAGTTACCGCAACCTGGAAAGTTTGTTATAAAAACAGCAAAAGCATTTAAAAGGTGACAGAATGCTTGTGCCAGGGTATACCTGCAACAGGTGACACTCCTGAGGGAGACATCAGACACCCTACACTCACCTGAAGACTGAGGACTTCTCCAGCAGACCCTCCAGCGAGGTAGGCAGTTGGTTCTTCTCCCTTGGTCACTCTGTCTCTAGCACATGCCACATTTCTCATTTATTAAAGAGCTTCTTCACACAAAAGATCCTAATCTTCCCTCCAATCAGGAGATTCCAACAGTTCACCAAGCGTCCTGCTGGAAATAAAGAAATGTCTGAATGCTCCTTTACAGTCAGAAAATGACAAAGGGCAGAACTAGGCTAGCAGTAAATCGTCACCTGTAACATTGCCTAACGTGTCTCGGTAAAGACTGTTTTTTAATTGCATGGGAATTAGTCCTTTTTCTTTGCTGTCATACCCAATGAGTCAGTGTCATGCATCAAACGTCCATTTAGCGGTTATGCGTGTTTAATAACATATGTGCAAAATACAGAGAAAGTGTGGTCTGTGTTTTATTACAAGTCACAAACATGGCAAGATGCAAACACCTGAGAAATTACTCTTCCCATGTATTGTTTCCTAGACCATGAAATATTAGCAGAACATATTTTAGATCAAATTTTATTCTGCTTTATATAACAATACAAATATATGGTTCAAATATACCACATATTTCAGAAAGTATAAAAGTGTACCTACACTAGCAGTGACTAATGTAAAACGCTGCCCTTCAGTGACAAGTGGGGGCACAAATTGAATAAAGTGTTTTTTTCTTTTTATTTTACTTTTTCTATATTTTTCTTCCAATAAAAATGGGACCCAGCTGGTGTTAAATGGAAACAGATCCTGGTGGCTTGACAGATACATAATTCAGTTCCTTTGCAGAGCATCTACTTTGCATTTGTGTAACAGTACCTTGATGTGTGGAATTCATACACGTTTAAAGACCACTGCTGCAAATTTGCTGTGGGAATAGAGCAGAGTCCCCCCCAACCCAGTCCTCAGGAAACCCCAGCCAGTCCACATTTTTGGTCTCTCCCATCCCTTAGCCAATCAAGAACACCGAATACCTGGTATGGGTGTGTGTTCAGAGCTGGGAGGGAACAAAAACATGGACTGGCTGGGGGTCCCTGAGGACTGGGTTGGGAAACAATGGTATAGATAGAGGATGCCCTGCCAAAATACCAAGAAGGTTACAGTTACCTGGTGGGTTCAGTTATTTCACCTTCTACAGTTCAATCAGCATTTCCAATATATCGACATTTCCTGGGAAAGCTGGACTGAATTTTATGATGCTGTAGTTCCTCGTCAGCTCTAAATCTCTCTCCCTTCAAAAGGTACAATGAGGAGGGTTATGATCTCTAAAACCACAGGAATGAAATTTTTGAAGTCCATTGAGCAAAAGCCCAATGAAAAAAATCGACAGCGTTTCCCGGTTCTAGCAAACGAACACATTTTCTCGGTCAGGTGCATTTCTTTCTTCTCCGAATGTGAGAATTTTCTCAGAATGGTGAAAAACATGGACTGTTTTTGTTGCAGGGTTTGGAGGGCGGAGGAACGGTCTAAATAGACTGAAAAGCTGACAAAACATTAAATGGGATTAGAGAAATTCTTTGTACGAGAAGCAGAATGTTTTTTTGTGGGAGGGCAAAAAACAGCAAGGTATTAAAACTTGGAATACATGCAGAAAAATACAGTTTAGTGAAGAGGAACTGTAACACCTAAACAAATTTCCTGACCTGTCTTGGGTAGCAGGTAAGTGGATTATGCATATTGTCTGTTATGGCCAACTAAAAGTTCAAAGAACTGCCACTTAAAAAAAGGGTTCTTGGAAAACATGGATCTTCATTCTTCTAGGTATTTGATCTTGATACATTTGCTTACATGCAACAGTACAGCGTGATGTATTTATTAGTTCCCAGTTTTTATCCAGGTTTGCATCGGTTCTTCTGAAAAATACTGGGAATAAGTTGCTAGTATACCATCCACTTTAATAAATCACCATAATTAGAGACTCGGTCATGAGGGAAATACTTTAACGCATAAAAAAATTATGCTGAACCTAGAGTGAATATTGCTAAGAAGCAAAACATTAACTCAATCTCGGCTGGAATCTTAAGACTTAAGAATTTAAGCGCAATCATTAACTGGTGAGGTGTCTGAGTTGCTAAAATTTTAAAAAACATTAAAATAACTCAAAACCATCTTCTGTTTTTGTGTCAGTCAGATTTGTGGAGTTAGAAAATGATCCAGTTCCTGCAGAAATACCTTCATGAGTACCAGATTCACCAGAACCGTCTGGTAACTAAGGATGGCCACTGCAACATTGAGTTTGGCCACGTAAGTTACCGAAAGTGCTTTGCCTTCCTGTTTGACATCTGGACCACTTTTGTGGAGATCCAGTGGCGCTATCTTCTGCTCTTTTCAACCATCTTCTTCATAGGCAGCTGGTTCATCTTTGGGCTGCTATGGTACTGGATCGCCCAAAGCAACATGGACCTATGGTGGCAGACCCCACCCCCTGATCATATGCCGTGTGTGAACAATGTGGATGGACTCGTCACGGCTTTCCTTTACTCACTTGAGACCCAGTCGACCATTGGATACGGGGTTCGACTCATCACGCCTCACTGCGCTGGAGCTATCGTGCTCCTCATCGTCCAGATCATAATAGGCACGATCATCAACAGCTTTTTGTCTGGTGTCATCCTGACAAAAATGTCCCTACCCAAGAAGAGGTCAAAAACTATCACCTTTAGCAGTACAGCTGTCATCTGCATGAAAAATGACAACCTCTGCCTGGCGATTCAGGTGGCGAATCTGCGTAAGACTCTGCTGATCGGGACCCAAATTTACGGCAAGTTGCTGAGGACTACCGTCACACCCCAAAGGGAGACCATTATCATGGATCAAGTTAACATTGACTTTCTAGTGGATGCAGGCAAGGATAACCTATTCTTCATCTGTCCAATGACACTTTATCACATCATCAACAAGACCAGCCCGTTCTTCGAGATGGCTGTAGATACTCTGCATCAGCAGGATTTCGAATTGGTGGTCTTCCTCGAAGGAACGGCTGAGTCCACTGGCACTTCTTTCCAAGTACGGACCTCCTTCATCCCCCGGGAGATTCAGTGGGGCCGTGCCTTCCTGCCTATCGTTTCTCGAACTAAGGAGGGCAAGTACTGTGTAGACTTCTGTAACTTCTCCAAAACGTTGCCGGTGCCGACTCCGCACTGTGCTGATTGCTGTCACAATGAGAAGTTGCATAATCACCATGACAGAAGAGGCATTGACAACCAAGGCTTTGAAATTTTTGAAATGCCTTCGGAGATCGCCTATATCACCAAAATGTGAGCCCAAGTGTGCTTTTAACAAAACAAGGGTTTGTCCTTCGCAGATTCAGAGGCCCAAGTATTTTCTTATGAAATTTATATTATATATATATATATAGTAGAGAAATACAGCTTCTTACCTCATTATGCGAAACTGAAGCTAAATTATTTTAAGCAGAATGAAGAATGAGGCTTCTTCCGTAAAAAACATGAGGTACGAGCATGGCAGGGCTGGTGGTTCAATGAATTTCCGATATAATAGCAGCCAAACAAGTGATTATTATCAGCTTTTTATAAATGACTGATGTTTTAATTGATTTACATTCCGCTTATGCTTATATGGGACAAATCACTCACCAGCTACACTTTAGTGCATTTACCAGAGTGCACACACACACACACACACACACACACACACACACACACATACACACACACACACACACACACACACACATCGGGTATACCTATCCTTATGGGGCCCGCTCATTCACTTCTATGCACACACATACAAACAAACACACACACACACGCACACACACACACACACACGCATGCACACACACACACACAGACAGACGCACGCACGCATAAAACACACACTCACACACACAATCGTGTAATCATATCTTTAGGGGAACTGTTCATTCATTTCTATGGGAAAAATGCTAATTCTAACTATGACAATTTTAACCCCTACCCAGCCCTAACCATAACCAGACAAAATGCTTTTTAGTTTTTTCATTGCAGTCATGCACGGATATTTATAAAATAGAGTTTTCCTATATGGGGACCAGGTAAAAAACGGGTATTCGTCATGTTGTGGGGACACTAGGTCCCCACGAGGTAAGGTATACCTGGAGCGCACACCCACACACACGCACACACAAAGTCCCTCAAGGCTGGCAGTTCACTCACCTGCCAACAATGCCGTCTATGGAAAATGAGTTTAAATCCATAGTTAAATAGAATTAAGGTCAGGTACCAAAGACTGTGAAAACTGACCCCCTGTGATTTGTCCCAAGAAATGCATGCATCTGTAATGAGAAATATGAGAGCTCTGCCACTGTTCTTTTCTATTGCTGATGCCTTATATGACACAGGTTTAATTGAACGTTGAACTATAATAGTTTGCATTTCAGGTGAAAATAATGCAGTTTTGTGATTATTACAAAATAATAAATAAATAAATACGTCTTGTGCAACAAACTCAGCACGCCTCTTCAATGATGTTTCAGCCGTTGTTATTCACACCTTGCACTACTAAATCAATTGTCCATTTGTCTTCGAACGGAATTTTCTGGATGTGAGGCGGGGCTAGCTAATCAGTTGTTTTAAAAACGATATTTTAACTGTGCGTCTATGTTTCCTTTTCATTGTCCTCTATTATCCAGGGTGACGCAATGGCACCGATGGCGGCATACTCCCCAGCACCCGTGAACAATCTCAGATGTGCGGGAATGTGCATGATGTTTATTTTAATTTAGCTCCTAGATATGAGCCATCAAAGGAACAATGGAAACACAGCTGGCAGGAAGGGGGGGGGGGGGGGGTGACGCCACGTCCGGTGTCAAGGTTCCCCATTGTTTCACCCCCGTCCTGCCACTGTGTGACACAGTCTTCGACTTCGAAGGCCAGAGAGAACTGTAAGTGTGGAGACCTTCACGTGGAACCAGGACCACCATCTGTTCCCTCGCCATGTGCTCTGTTGAGGAATTACCAGAACAGCATTGAAATACATTGACATTAACTTTATTCAGTGGACACTTTGGTCCAAAGTAACATACAAGTGACGCAAATAACACATTGTAAGCAGGCGTGCTGTCGGGCAGAAGCTACGGTGTAGCTAGAAATTCTGGGGCCCCCCTAACAAAATGTCCTCATGTGTCTCCAGTTGCATATTCAAGGCCCCCATATAGTGCTGTAGTGCTGCCCCCCCCCCCGCCGATTCTGCAGGGTATGCATGGCGCTTCCACTGAAGGCCCAGGTACGAGAGATAGCAGTTTGGGAGCAGGACCAACGGCGGAATCAGACTGGCAGAGATATTTCTGGAACAGTGGGTCTTCAAGCTTTTTGTGAAAATGGAGAGGGAATCTGATGATAACATACTTCAGCAGAAGAATAATTCATAGCATATTTCTTCTACGCACGGTATAATGCTTAATTTCTAGTTACGTTTTTTATTTTTTATATTTATCCCATTTTTACTTCAGTACCGTAGTTTATGTCACATGAATAAAATAGTTTTTATACATATTTTTTATTTTTAATGATGCGGCGTTTTTACCATTTATATACTTAAAGTAAGCACATATTCTTGGGAGGTCTATACAGAGTCTATATGGAGCCCATATGAAATTAGAATATTTCCCTTTATAAGTCAGACATGACCCTGGAGACGTCACACAGCGGGAGCTGTCGAAAATGAGGCTGAGCCAGAAAAATCATTTTTAACTTGCCTCCTATTCATGATAAATGGCTTTTCTTTGGGCCCAGTCATATTAAAAAAGAAATATCAAAGTCAATGCATCCTGTCTGTCTCCGGTCAGCGCGCAGCTTATCTAACAGCCATCGTGGCCGATGCCAAATGCGTTTTGGCCGTCATTATGTAAAACCTCATCCAGTCCAATCGGGTGGGGTTTTCATCAGGCCGCCTCACTGGCAAAACTGCGGATTCGCTTACACCACATGCTCCCCGTGTGAAAAAAAACGAGCCCAGAGGCGTCCAGCTGGAAATGTGTTTCCATTCAGGCATCAAGCCCCCAACCCCCCAGGCGTGTTTGGTGGTGAATACAATACCGTCTTTCTGGGGCTGTAAGGCCTGTTATATAGCGGGCCCTGGATGCATTGGTGCTGGCAGAGAAGCAGCCTGAGGAAAGTCAGGGGTGAAGAGTTGGGTATGAAATATGCCTTTTCGGGGAAGATCGTTTACCAAGCCTATGACTGGTGAGAATGAAATAACCTCAGTGCTTCCATCCACGTTGTGGGAGATGGATCATCTTGGACAGCAATGTTCCAGGACCTGCTTTAAGGATGTTGAAGTTCCATTTTTCCTCTCCTGTGGACCCATGAGATGATGATGCTACTGCAATTAGTTTTTAATGTTATTTTTTGGGTGGCATTTTATTTTTGGTTGGATGTTGGATATAGGGCTGGACTGGGAAAAAAAATCCGCCACAGACCTCAAAGTTCCCCACGATTAATTCTGCCGGCCCACAAACCCACAGGCCCACCAGGAAAAGGCCTCATATATAAGATGGCCAATCCAGGCTTGGAGGTAAACACTGTTCAGCCGACATTGTGTGAGTGTTTTCACATGGAAACTGACAGAACATTTTGATAAAGTTTGTTTTCAACAAGGCTCTTTTGTTCCTGTGGGGTTGCAGTGAGTTTGGTTCATATTCCGGAAGCCTGGGGTTCATGGAACACATGCTGGACAGGACAATAGTCCACAATACATTCGGAAGAATTCTGAATAACTTTGGGCTGTTGCTGTTTTGTGTTTTGTTGTGTATTGTTCACTATAATTTGGAAATCAACAAGTGTTTGTAACAGTAATTATAATTGCAGAACCTAGAGCAATGGCAACCAACCAGTGGTGCGGCTAAACCCGCACACACACAGACACACACACACACACACACGCACACGCACACACACAGACACACACACACACACACACACACACGCACGCACACACACACACACGCACACACACAGACACACACACTCTCATACATACACAGACACACATATGCACAGTACTAACCAAAATATTGTCTTGGTAAAAGTAAATGTTTGTAAATAAAAATGTTTGGCTAAAGACCTGTGAGCCAAAGAATAAAAACACAAGTTGTTTTGAAGGAAAAAAAAAACATTTATTTTTTTCACATTTTCCTTATACGACAGCCCTTTTACAATAGGTAATAGTATACACTGCAGGATCGTTAAAAATACAAAAAGAATACTTGCAAAATTTTACATATATATTTATATATATTTAATATCCTAAGTAAATTGCATAATATGGAGGAGCGAAGCTCCTCTATGGCTGGGAAGGATACAGAAAGCGGAAGTTCAGTAAATGTCAAAAATTGTTGCTCTCTTGCTCCTTAAATATTTTGTGGCGATTTAAACCTCAACGGTAAAAGCGCTATTAAATGCAGATCGGGTTTGATAATCTGTATTTACTGTGTCGCTGTGACGCTGTTCGGGTGCATGAGATGTTCAGTCCGTTTGGTCACAGGAACAAAAGCAGCTAAATAGTCTGTTAGGCTGAGTAGTCTTTGGGATTCTGTTCTTCCTACTACATTCAGATAGAATCCAAAATGGAGGCACTGAAAAAAGTGTGATTGTCTCGATTCTTAAGGCACAGGAAAACAGTTCAAACATACATAATTTGTTTGGGAAAATAAAACATCAGATAGGATTGTCTATTGATTTGTCACTGAAAGGTAGTGAAAGTAGCAGAAACTTCCTTCAATATAAAAAACTCCATACAAGCTACTGCCGAAATGTACAGATATAAAAACACTTCATTAAAATGCACATACACATCAGTAACTGTTATTTCTTTTTTCCAAACAATTTGCTTTTTTGGACCGAGGTCAACTCGTGTTAATTCTCTTGACTTTCAATACTGCTTCACATATGAAAATAACTCTGCATAATTTATACAGTAAGATGCTTTACCGCATGGCTGACCAATGTTAAAAACAAAACTAGAAAATAGATCTGACAAACGCACAGCGTTCGTGAATCCGAGGAATGCTCTGCTTTGGAATTGTTAATCTTCGTCTCCGCTTTCCGTTTTAGTTACAGGTTTACTTCTGAGAGTTACTGGCTCCAAGCCTGTTGTTGGAGCTATAGAGAGCTGCTTCAAAATGCCTTGAAAATTTTACTGGATGTACGATAATGTTAGAGTGTGGGATAAATGAATCAAGCGAGGGAATGGTGAGTAATGTGTTAACATAAGAAACAGCTGTGAGAAATCGTCCCCTGAGCCGAACAATAGATGTAACCGCTCTCCTGAACCTGGATGTCCACTGTACTGAAACGAATGAGGCCGAACCGGACTGAACCGGGCTAAGGCTGCTAAAACAAGAATGATAAAGAGAGTCGGACATCCAGAGTAGGAAAAGCGAAAGATGCCCGTGGAATTGAGCACGACGAAAGGGTCTCAGAGCAACAGCTGTATGTGGGCCGGGAGACCCACGGATAGCAGTGCATTCACATTAATACTGGTCTGGTTCCATCGCGGTGTCTCTGCCCCAACTGGCTTCATGCGAGGCCTCTTGAAGGCACCACGACTCCTCAGGCTTCTCCAACTTCCAGTTTGGAGGATAAAAGTTTTGTGTGACTGGCAACTCCCAGTCACTAGATTCCCTCCTGGGGGCTGAGATGTCCTTTGCTTTTGAACTCTCCCAGAGTTCCAGAAGATGCTTCAGATGCAAAAAGAAAAAAACACACACACACACACACACACACACACACACACACAGAAAGACTGATCATACAACACGAGACAAACATCTTCTGGAGTCCAAAAACTGGAGCTAGAATTTGGGACCCAAGAAAGCTGAGTCCATGTCTCGAGAAAGACAGCTTACAGCCTCAGTTTTCCCACAATGCCCTTGTCTGCTTAGATACTGGTGTCCAGCTCTGGGGAGGGTTGTGGGTCCTTTTAATATACCCACAGATGCAGCTTTCAGGGTAGAAAGGTGGAAAAAAAACAACAAAAATTACACACAAACATATACAAACCAACCATCAGGCATGTAAGTAGTACTCCATTATAAGTGGATAGCAATATCCAGTTCTTTTCCTTAATTTAGCATCTGAGAAATAAATCCAAGAATTTCAAATCCAAAATGGGTTTCAGGAGCGAGGAGTCCATGTCCTCTTCTAAGAGTGCAGGCCAGGCTGGGTGAGCATTGGAGCAGGTTTAGTAATAGCTGCCCAGGTGAGATGGCACATGGGAGTTGGGGTGTCGTGGCACGCTGGAGCTGGGATAGATACCACCGGTTGGCGAACTCCAGTAGGGGGTAGCTGGTCCAAAGAAGTTGGAGGAGGTAACTGGCATGGAGGGCGGGTGTGGAGAAACGAAATTGACCTTCTGTTGGTGGGCATGGTATGGAGGTACGTAGGCTAAGTCCGAGGGGTACTTGTACATGGAGGACTCAGTGGGGTGAGGCTGTAGGGCCTGGGCGATGCCGTGGAAGTCGAACTTGTAGGCGTAGCGCTTGCCGTGCACCTTGGTCATGATGTTCTTATCGTAGTAGTAGCGGAGGGCGCGGCTCAGCTTGTCGTAGTTCATGTTGGGTTTGCTCTTCCTCTCGCCCCAGCGCCGCGCCACCTCGTCCGGGTCCGTCATCTTAAACTCGCCGTTGGTGCCCTCCCAGGTGATGCAGCCGGCGTTGGCGCTGTCCGACAGCAGCTCCAGGAGGAACTGCCAAAGCTGAATTTGGCCGGAGCCTGCAAAACACCGGATGGTAACAGTACACGCACGTCAGGCCCACAGTCACAGGGCAGAGTCCTGTAGGGCTAAGATGAGATCTACATTCTTCTCATATTCATAGAATTCTCACTAAATACATACACTACATCAGGGGTCATCAACTCCAGTCCTGGGGGGCCGGAGCCCTGCACATTTTTGGGTTTCCCCTCATTTAACACACCTGATTCAACTTCTTGCGCTAATTACCACACAGCTCTTGAGCTGAATCATTTATGGTGAAACAAGGAAAGAACTAAGGTACACAGGGCTGCGGCCCCCCACGACTGGAGTTGATGACCCCTGCACTACATACAGGATCCATTGCCTAAGTCTATCTTTCTGTCAAATTTGTAGGTAAGTCGAAACAATAGTAAAGCAGCATATAATAATACAGTAATAATTACATAGCAGAAGCTATGCAATGTTGTCTTGAGTATCTGTGCATTAGTTATTATGAACCATTGTATTCAGCTCAAATTTTTGCTATAATAGGCTTCATGGCTGTCTGTTGGTAAGTATGAATTGTGCGTGTCAAGCATTTTCGACTCAGAGACTGCCTGTACATCCAGTGTGGACCAAGCAAAACCAGCAGGTCGGAGGGCAGCGATGCGTCTTCCTGTTGTTCATTCAGAAAGTTCATCCTAGAAGTACCTAGGATGTATTATGATCCCATTTGAACTGTTTCAACTGTCTTTGTGAGGACACTGCAAAGTATTTTTGTGTGCTAAAATCATTTCAGTTATTTCAGGTTTAAAATGGGTCGAGACATAATTTTCAGGGGATTTTAAAAATTCTTTTTGGATTTTAATCCCAATAAAAATGCTGGTACGGCTGACAAATGGAAACCAATGTGTAAACTGGACTGACTGTTACACATATAGATATAATTTTGGATGGGATATGTGCTTACCTGGATTGGCCAACCTACTGCTGGTAGGTCCTAGTATCTGGTAGGGATCTGAGGGGAGAGAGAGAGAGAGTCAGCCTGTGAGACTGTGTGGGCTAATTCTGTTCTCTTTCATTGTGGAGATGGCAGGACGTTCCCTGTTGCTGTTTACCTGGCTGGGATCTCTGTTGCTCAGGGGTCTTGGACACGCTCTGTGAGACGGCCGGCGAACCTGTGTGCGTGAAGCAGGAGAGGCGGGTTGGAGGGACGGAAAGGCAGGCGGGAGCTGGACCACCAGGACAGAGCGCTTTACAAGAGCCTCTGACAATTCCAAGGAAAACAGGGCAGGAACAGGTCATGCTTCTAAGTGCTTAATGGAGTTTTAAGCATCTGGTTTCCAGGGGCTGGCTACAGAGTTCTTAATCTCTGGAGTGCTGCCCTGTCTCCCTCGGCTAAGAACTGGCACTGAACCCGCCCTTAAAACCGGACCATCAGAACACGACAGCAAGCTCTGCTCGCTGCCAACGAGCGCTGGGTGGCCATTTAGAATCGTGCTAAACCAGGTGTCCCACTCTGTGTCATTATACTGTAATATAAAGGTAACTCATTACTCAATAGCATTAGGGGGTCTGTCTATCCAGGTGCTTGGTGTAAATCAAATCCAGTAAGTCCAGACGAGTACAGCACTCTGCTGTTCTATTCCGGGAAGTAAGCGAGTGCTTTTCACTCACCCTTTGCACTGTGCATGTTGTTTGACCACCCAGTGCGTCTCACTGCATCGTATGAGGGGTCTGCGAGACAGAATAGGAGATGTTTCAATGGGCAGTCAAAAAAAAACATAAAACAAAACAAAAACAAAACAAAAACAAAACAAAAACAAAATAAAATAAATAGTCATCTTTCCACACACACCAGAAGAAAATAATTATATCGATAGTGTTCCCCTGAAGCGTGTCGTAAGGCAGTGTCCAGGAGCAACATGGTTTTCCCGAGAATGGGATAAATTCACGGCCAGATGAGGCACCGTCGCCCACAGTTTTGCTTCCTATCCGCCAAAAGTAAGATGGACACCTCTCTTAGCAGTGCATTCACATTAATACTGGTCTGGTTCCATCGCGGTGTCTCTGCCCCAACTGGCTTCATGCGAGGAACAGATGGGGACAGCGAGTCGATGCTGTCATTCTCATCCTTTCGAAGTAACCGGAATGTTGTGGAAACAGGGAGGAGACACGCTCTATGCCAGTAGACGGCTATAAAAAGCTCCCCCTGGTCTGGACTCAGTCCAACAAGCCCGCATATGTGTGCTGGCATGGGAAAGTCAGGCCCAGAAAAAGGCAGATGGGCGCCACATAGTGGCTATCAGGCAGCGAAGGTTTATTTTTGCCCCGTTCAGGATTTTCTTCCAATTTGCACCTGCTCAGTGCCAACAGAAAAAAAAAACGAGTCGCTGTACATTGCCTTACGCTGGACTAAAAGTGAGGGGATGTAACTCGCTTCAGAATCGACTATCTAAAGGTCCTCAAAAGGCAGTGACACAATGGGAGTGTCATGGTAATCAGCTGTAAAGAAAACAAGGTCCATCTTAAACTGAATCAAGATCAGCAACTCCAGTGTGCATCCCTAATATTTGATGGAACTGTGTCGATCCTCCAATGACCTGTGGACTGACAACGCCCTCTTGTGGAGGAAAAAAAAAACAACAGGAACAATGCATCCTAAATTTTATGCATCAATGGATCCTCAGTTTTATTAACCAAGCAAGCAGGCATATAAAAGACTTTCAAATTTGACCCTAATGAGCATAACAACAAAAACTAAGATTAAAAAAGATACAAATTAGATATTATACATAAGCATAATGTACAATTGTGGAATTATTCTTTTTTTGGTTATTATAAATTAGAAAGACTGGTGGTCAAATCATGAGCATCATATCAGGAATATAACAGACTGCTGAATCTCACACTGACGTAATGACCTTTGCCATCTGGCTAAGCAGGGCGTGCAAGGAATTGTTAAATTCAAGGAAAAAAAACCCAAAAACAGAATTATGCTTATTACCTAACAAAGAAAGCACTGGCTTCATGCCATTTTAAACTAACTCACTTCATTTAACTTGTGAAAGAAGTACACTGTATTATTGTAGCAAGGGGCTCTGCTACTGTGAGGTCCGATTCGATAGCACCAATACCAGTTGTACCGAAACAACTCACATTCAATTTAGCTCAATGAAGGCAGGAATGTGTCTGAATTTTTTTCCATTCACTAAATGTTCACTTAGTCCTCGGTAAAAAGGACCCTCTTCATTATTTCACTCCATTTTAATGTATCCCACATTACTGAGCTGGAGGGGGGGGGGGACAAAACCAGAAGTCAGTCCCCGTCCCAGTCGGGTGGGGGGGCAGGCGAGGAATAACAAGCAGGCAGCCGGGACGCGGCAGAGCCTGTCAGCTCCAATACGGGCCGGGCCGGGCGGAGGCTGTGGCACATGGGCCGGGCGCGGTCCTCAGAGACTGGCGTTTCCTGCCCGCCTTGCCTGCAGACAACCCCTCTTTGTCTAACTGGCCCCCTCCAGCCCCCCCCCCCCCCATGAAAAAACACACGGGGGCTGGGAGGGAAGGGTCAGGAACAGAGGGAAATTTGGGGTAGGGGCGTTGGGGGGGCGGTCGAGCTGGGGGCGGGGGGTTTGTAGAGGGAGACCCAGGCAGGCGAAACACAACTTCGGAATTTGAAAGGAAAACAATCGGGATGGATCCGGCTACTGTCGGGGGCGGGGGGGGCATTTCTCTGGGGGCTGGACGGGGCTTCCTCTCCCTCGAACCCTCAGTACGGCCCAAGGGGACGTGCGGTTTCTCTGAAAGGCTTCGCACAGCATAGATATGCGGATGAGGCCGGCAGCCACTTTCGGGTCCCCGTTCCCCGTCTGCTCGAGTCCCACATGAGCCAGTGGTCTGTGGCTTCTCTTGTGAAACTGAGGTCCCTGATAGGTGGGCCCACACACGGCAGTTCCGTCACTACTGCCCGAGATAATGACAAAGTACAAACCCGCCGTAAATCTCGCCCCGTTAATCAGCTATGTAAAGAGCAGAGGCCCAGCGTGGCATTTGTGGAGCTGCCATGGCTCGTTAAGGTCCTGCCATTCCATTCCGGTGACTTCTAGAGACTCACACATGTCATTTTATCGAGCTGAGTAACCCTGTGTTCAAATTAATGCAGACAAATTCGGTTATTTTCAGTATCTATTTAAAGTCCTACTTCTCCATAGGTTCCTTTAAGTGAAAATTCGGAAAGCCTTTATTTTTCTTCTATTTATCCAGCTGGATATTTGCGTTTTCGGGCCAACTATGAGGGCAGCCTCGCATTGGTAATCAGCCACGGCATGTCTCGCCAGCGGTGTCTGTGAAAGACACACATGAATGGCGGTTTTCGATGCCAGTCCTGCAGGGCCTCACGCCCCGTGCATCAACGAGAGAGTGACATAACCCAGCCGGACTGAGGTAAGAAAGAAAAGGACTGTCCGCTTGCAATTCCTGGCTGCTGGGAGGGTGCCGGGTCACCCTGTGTTGTTGGATTTGTCCTCTGGGTGGAGACAAACCCCCCCCAACAATCTACAAGATCAGATGTCTGGTGTTGAACTGCAGTTAGACAGCAGACCTTCTCCTCCACAATCTTATCCGACTGCCCATTAGGCTAATTAAACTGATGAGAATTCAAAAAGCAGAGGGCGGGGCTTGTGAACGAGATTTTGTGGTGGGGCGATAGGGGGTCGACTTGGGCCCTTATCATGGGGCGGTGGGGGGGCAGCCCTGTGAGTCAGTCCCGATAGTGCTATTCCCAGGGCAAGGGCCTATCTTCGCGGCCCCTCCCACTTGTGGCCCCCAGTCGGCCACCCGGAGCCCCGAGATGCATTGGGCCACAGTTTGGGTGGCGCCATGCGGAGAGGAACAGCAAAGTTTCCACCCTCATCCACTGGGAGGCGCCAGGATGGCTGTGTGGTGGACAGATGGGGGTGCACTGTGTCTGAGTTTAAGGATGCAGAAATGCATCCCTTAGAGTGACACCTAACTCACTAAGCCTCACTGAGCCTGCGGTCACACGCTTGTATTGCGGCTGTTCTCAGTTTTTGAATGTATCTCATACTTCATCGCAGGTGGACTGCGTAACGTGTAGCGCAGCACATCTTATGTTGGCATCTATTTCTTATTCATTTTACAGTGGGATACTCCACTATGATGCACAATCACTCCATTCTGCATGCTAAACACCGTTAATATTAATTATGAGCTGGACCACCCCTGGGGCCAAGAGCAAAGACCGAATGAAGCAGGAGGTGAATGTAGACCCTCAATTTTTTTCAGAATCTGGGGCCTTATCTCTGCTCCTGGATCCCTAGTTTTAGATATGCATTCTGAATATTTAATGGGACTGCAACCCGGAGCAGTGAGGGCGGAGTTTGGAGTCTGGGTCAGGGGGCAGTGGGGTTTGTAAGCTCATGCTCGACAGGCCACGAAATGTTTGGTAGGTTTCATGGCCAAAGAAAATGAAGTGAAATAGATGGCAGCCCCTGCAAAATGTGATACATGGTGGGGGGCACTGCTGGCCTCTCCTTTCCATACCCCCCCAGAATGTCATTTGTGAAAAAAAAAAAATAAACTAAAGCCAACTCCCCTCCACCCACTGGCCTTTGTCTGGCATGCCACCTGTCTTCCAGATCCCTCTTCATACCTGGGCGGCCGCGGGGGCGGGGGGGGGGGGGGGGGGGGGGGGGGGGGGGGGGGGGGGGGGCGGGGGGG
>JABFEA020000057.1:58977-72217 GCA_019775915.2 Cyphomyrus plagiostoma
TGATGTTTGTTATGTTAGGTGTACTATTTGCTAGGCTAGGCTAGGCTATGATGTTTGTTATGTTAGGTGTACTATTTGCTAGGCTAGGCTAGGCTATGATGTTTGTTATGTTAGGTGTACTATTTTAAAATGCATTTTTGCTTTACAATATGTTTGCCTTCCAATATTCTCAGAAGGTAACCCCATCGTAATCTGGGGGAAAGGCTGTATAGCATTTTATTACCACAGCTGGGCGTTTTAATGAGGGCTAACAAGGGAATAATCTCTTCTCGGCGCTCGTACCTGCAGGTACAATGACCCTCCTCTCATTGGTGGTCATGTTTGGGGGCGGCCCATTCTTCTCGTCCATGTAGCTCCCGTATGCCATCTGGGAAGGGTCTGTTCCACTGACCATCTTGCCGCACTTCCCCACACTGCAGTCCACCGGGGACTCCCTGTGACACACAAGCAGCAAGGGGGTAGTGAGCAACTGATGGGTCATGGCTATTAGTGGGTAGAAGGTGGGACGTGATTGGTGCCCGGGTTGGGTTATGCAAGAGCAGGAGACTCAGGGGGAGTGTAAGAGATGCAAAAGTAAAGGTGATGTAAGCACCCATTCTTGTACCTAGATCCATTTATGTGGTCGTATTCCCGCTTAACATTCACTCGCACAGGCTGGTTGATCCACTCTTGCTGGGGGGGTAAAGGGTTGATTTTGTGGGGCTGAACATAGTCCTGTGTGCTGGATGCAGTCATGTCCGGCTTAGGTAAAGGCGCAGCAGCAGCGTACGGTGGCTCAAACAAGGACTGGTCTTCGCTCACCACTGACAGCGCCTCCTAGGGGACAAGAGGTGGGACTACATCAGCACTGAGAGAAATCTTTCTGGTAGGTTCCAGCAAACATTAAGCTTACAACAGATACTTCATAAAGGCTGCGATCAGAAACACTTCCCGTGATATCTACATAAAATTTATAAGTTTAGCATTAAGGACTGAAACAGTTTGACAATTTAGACTCCAACATAACTGAGGCTGTTTTATATTTCACTGTTACTATTTTAATATTATTTTCTTGGGGAACCATTTGTAAAAACAATTGCAACCTGACTCCTAACTCTACCTCTATTATTTTGTCGAAAGTTAGCTTTGATGGAACAGGGAAGTAGTACAATTCACCTTACAGGTGCTTAGTGCACAATGAAACAACCAAATGCTACAATAACTAATATAAAAAATATATTTTCCAGCATTTTATTATGTGTTGAACATGGATAATATCTGTATTAGCATCTGGCTAACAGTTGAGCTTTCTGCGATAGCCATTTGACATTCCAGGAGTGTCTGGGTCTTATGCCACGGGGACGTCTATAAAACTGTGTCGTTATAACAGGACCGAACTGTGCAGAGTGTCTTTTGTTATACTGAGGAGGGAAACAATCACAGACAGAAGAGTGCAGCCAAAAACGAAGGCAATAAATGATTTAACCACCGATAAGTGCAATATGTCGTCCACATTCTCCACAGGTTGTTAAGTAGGACCTCTCCGTGTGCTACATTTTATAACCCCAATGGTTATTGTGTTCTTATTGCACTTCTTGATCATCATTATCTCTAAAGTACATGTATTCACACTATTAAAGGTTTTTATAAGCATCCTACTAACTCACATTTTCCCATGCCGGTCTTCAGGGATCCGCAGAAGTACCACATTTTTGCTCCCTCCCAGCTAAATGTGGACGGTCTGCGGGTCCCCAAGATCTAGACTGCAACACTGCGCTAACCCATGTTATGAATACCCAGTATGAATACCACTACTCCACCAGAAAACATAGGCTCCGTTCCAGTAAAAAAGCTGTGAAAATACACAGCCTTGCAATGCTATTTGGACCCTTGACAAAATCACACATTTTACTGGATAACAAAATGAAGATTTAATATTTCTTTCCATGGGGTATTTTAATACGAAATCATAGTACTTTTACATCACAAGAAAAACAAAAGTTTCCATTTAGTATTTAGAGCTTTTCATTGTGCACACTGTTCCCTTAACAAGCCAACTAATTAATTAAGTGGTTTAATCCGGTGTACAATAATAGTGGCTTGATAAATGATTACAGACTTGAAAATAATAAAACACCAGTGTATAAAAGGTCCATCTAAAAGCAGAACGTAATGAAGTCTAAGGAGCATTCAGAGTAAGTCCGTGATGAATTTAAGGGTACAAAACAGCCAAAGCCTCTGCGCTTCCCTTTGAGGAATCAATGGAAGAAGCAGCAAGGCAACACAAGTTTTCTTAACTTGTATGTCACTTCGGATAAAGCAGTATCGTAAATCATACAACAGACACTGGCTAGATCAAGCCATCCCTCCAAGCTGAGTACTCAGGCAAGAATGATACGGGTTAGGGATGCAAGTAGGCTGTACCCTCAACTGTCTCCCAATAGTACCCTTATCTGTGAGTAATTGTACCTTTTATGGTATAGAAATGTACTCTGTACCATTGATGGTACATGAATTCTGTTTAAACCTTTGTATCACTTCTGTACGTTAAAGGTGCAATTACAAGAGTACAGCCCCAGTGATAAGCAAAGGTTTTTACCCTATTTTCATTGACTGCAATGGGACAGAACGTGCATGAGTCATTTCCAGAACACTATATAAAAGGTACCGTGGATTTCATTCAAAGAATTGGTCTGGTGAAGACCCAATATGCTGCATCACCTATGGACCACCACCCGTATGGTAAAACATGGTAGTGGCAGTTTGATGTCACAGGGATTTTTCATCTACAGGGACTGGAAAGCATGTGAAGACTGGGGGAAGAATGGACCGTGCAAGATGCAGACAGATACAAAAGCAAAACCAACTTCAGTCTGTTGAGGACTTAAAACTGGGGTAAAAATTAATATTTCGGCAGGAGGGTGGATCTCAAATGCGAGGACAAATCTCTCCTGGAGAAACTTCCAAAGAAGAAAATCTGTCTTACTGTGAACCAGTCATTGTCTGGATCTATATCCAGTTCAGAGTCTGTGGAGAGACTGTTGTCCTCAATCTCCAAGAAACATGATAGAGCTTGGACATATTTACCAACCAGAATAGGTGAAGATTGCACCTACAGCATGTAACACGGCATGTACCCCAAATTTACAGCCCGTAACACCAGTGTAAAAAACAGGTCATCGCTAACCCAAAAAGTGACAGTTTGCCTGCACCAAATATTTAGATCATGGGTTTAAAAACTTATGCAAATTGAATCTTTCATTTTTTAATTAAAATATGTATGTTAAACTCATGCTGAATGAAATAATAAATTTTGCTTATTATTATATTGAATGAAAATACGACATGGAAAGAAATAGTGAATGATCATTTTGCTATCCACTACAGTGGATTTGTCAAGCATTTGTTTGTTTTTTCACGGTGGTGCATGCGTGCGCACATATGACTGCACATATCGTATTGGACTGTCTTTTCCCCTGTTTGGGAAGTACGTGTTGGCCACATAACAAAAGTAAATAATGAAGGGTTACCCTTGGATTCCTGTCAGTGACACTCTCTGGAAACTGCTACAAAGACAGAATACCAATTTATTTTGCTCCGAACGCTTCGAGAAATACACTCATCAAAACATCAAAAACAGTCTTGTCGTGTATAGTACCAGTGGTCTTCTTTATGATCCTCTTAGCCTAATGGTATGAAAATAGCCTTATTATTGATATCTGTACCTTTCACGTACTGTACAGTACTTTATTACAGACATATAATGTATTAGGTATTAGGTTTGTGCTAGCTATGTAATTCAGAACATCGGCTAGAGCGAAACCTTGTATACACGTGGATGTCAGTAGAGTTCAAGATCCCTGCTGAAAAAGCAAACGGGTCTGAATCCCCCACCGAACGTGTGATTCCACAATCCTCCCCTTCAGCAGACAGCCGGGCCGAACGCTGGCGGGAGATGAGGCTTATTTCTGAGCGGATTCCTGCCGTGAAGTTTAGCTGGGGCAGCATTAGGGTTATTAAAGCAAACAAACGGAGAGGCGCAGGAAGACCTGGCTGGCGGCTCCCTGGCCCCCCCGCTTTGTTGCGCTAGCATGCGATGCCTCTGATCCTGCGGCAGATGCCTGTGCGAGATAAGAACCCCGGGATTGTTCCTCAAAAATAAGACAGGATATTACGGCGTGTCCATCCCTATCGGCGCTGCCTTTCTTCCACCGGCCTTCTAAAACGAAAACAGCCCCTCTACCCTCTCTGACATCACTCTCCCATCTCTGGCTTTGCTGACAAAGCTAGGCAAGGATCGCCGACCCCTGCGTCAAGTGCCGAGTGGCTTTCCAATCCGAAACCCCCCGGGTATCCTGAGGCGAATTTGCACCCTTCTCGCCAAATCAGTTGCAGAGGTTCCCAAGACTTGTCAGTTAGGCTTATGGGGTGCTAATAGCGGTTATGACACTTTGGCTGGGCTTAAGGAGAGCAGGACTGTCCACATCCCTGACAGAGTTAACTGGTTCAGTGTGACCCAGAAGTAAGTACACCGCCAGATTATGGACATTGAAAACTTTTGAGTTATGATGAGCTGCATTGAAAAAAAGGGGAAAAGATCTGCTCTTTAAGACTTCGGCTTTGTTCACGGTATGGTGAATATTGTCTGTGGGGTTAGCCGTCAGCCGTAAAACAAATACTTCAACTCCGAAGTCACAACTCCCAGTTGCCAGAATTTTCTAGACAGATGTCATAAATTGCCCAAACTCCATACAAATAAGTAGCACATTTTAAGATGGCTTTACAAATGTTTTCTTCATATTCACAACTATAAAAAAAATACTGAAGAATTCCCTGCAAGAAAAACAGATTGGGCGCAAATTTCCCAAAAGCATTTTACCGATGGTGCAGTTATTAATTCCAAGAAGTTCTGGCCTTCTGGGAAAGTGACCCCAATCTAGTCTTAATAAATCTTATCAGGCCGTTCTGATTTCAGTATCGACATGAACAGCAAGCCAAAACTAGTAGCTGTTTTACAACAAGTGAGTGGGCGTTCAGTCAGGAACAATGGCATTCTGCATAGAGAGCACAAAAGAGGGTATGGTTGGGGCAAGACCGATCCTCGAACCTTCATCGGCGCCGTTATGCTGAACATCGAAGGACATAAATTGCGTTTATCAGATTTGCAGGAGTGGCCTTGTCAGGGCACCGCAGCTCATTGGCGCTATCTCTAAAGCCCACACGCTCGCAGCGCTGCCTGATAAAGGCTCAGCAGTAAAGGACCGTCACCACACTGCCAGAAAAGGCCATCTGCAGCATTGCGGCAGTTACGTGTGACACTCGCGGTGACATATGCCCCCCCCCCCACGTAATTTGTGACTGTCAGGCTGAAGATTC
This sequence comes from Cyphomyrus plagiostoma, assembly GCA_019775915.2. Classification (NCBI taxonomy): domain Eukaryota; kingdom Metazoa; phylum Chordata; class Actinopteri; order Osteoglossiformes; family Mormyridae; genus Cyphomyrus; species Cyphomyrus plagiostoma. The sequence goes on from JABFEA020000057.1 coordinate 64,333, forward strand.
TGTGAAGACCACTGAGGTCGGTCAAGATGATTATTATTTTTAAAACAAGTCACCACAAATGCACAGCTAGGTTCTGAGATACTAGTAGCTAATTTTTGTCATGCAATAATATGTCAGTGGTAAATGGATGATAATGTACTGGCCTGCCCTGTGGTTGTGAAGTCTTTAAAAGCCTGTTTTTCAGTTTCTAAGGGTACAATTGGAACGTGGTGAAATCCCTTTTAACCATTCACAAAATGGCCAGAAAAGCCATCTGCAATTATTAAAAATAAAAAATGATAAAGGCTTTTAATAAAATAACTGTATTTCAGCCTATAAGCATACATGATCGCTATCAGTATATCCAAGGATAGGTAATGGATTTAATGTTTCTCTTGTAACAATCAAATTACTTGTATTACTGGTAAACTAATGACATAAACATCAATATGAATGCCAAGGTCATGATAATTTGATATAATGTGCCAGAGGGAGTACCACAGCCAGACGGACGGAGTGTGCGTCAGAGTTTAAAACTTGGACCGCGTTCATAGCACCGAAATCCCAGACAGCGGCGCTCACATCTGCTGAGACGCAAACAGCGTTCGCACGCCCTAGACGCTGCAGTGTTAGTGGGTATTTCTGCCTTTTTGATTCTATTATTTGTTTAACTTTTTAAAGAGGAAAGGGAAACCTGTGGGGGAACCAGATTGTGTAGAACAGGAAGCCTAGGATGACTCGATAACCCAGAACTTTTGATGAGGTGGTCAGGATACGGTTACAGCTCAATCAAAAACTGAGCTCCTCGGCATCCTGTATTCATTTTATAATCTGTTCTAGGCTGAATGTAGCATATATATTATATATATATATATATATTAAATAATAATTTAAGTTTTTCTTGAATGAAAAAAGAAAACCTGTTTGATTGATAGTACTATGACAAATACAATGTGAACGTAATCGATTTAGGCGAGTTAAACAGGATTAGAATGATTTTAAAAATAAATAAAAATTATTACTGTTAACGGGGTTGCGTTTTTTTTCCCCAAACAATGCTTCTTGCATTTTTGCAGTTTTGTTTTTTTGTTCCTAAAATGTTTGTCAGGACGTCACTTTATCGGACAATTTCATGAAAGGCGCGGTCGCTTGTTAACGATGCGCAATTAAGTGTGAGTTTCTCCGCCAGTTAAAAATACACTAACAGATCAGGAGGCGTACATGTTAAACTGCACCTAACATGCAAAAGCTATAAAAGACATTTTCGTTCGTTTCCATCCTCTTACGGTCCACGTGCATCTGATGCACTTGCTGCGCTCTCGGTCGAAAATGATTTAATCCTCAGTAAGCAATTAAGCGGCATTACATGATCTTGTGGATCTTGTGTACCCCATAATCGCAACACACCCAGCGCTGCAATGACACAATTTCAACCGCAAGAAACCCGTCAGGGAAAGAGCAAGATTTGCTGTTGAGAGACTTGTAGTCTGTGTATGAAAAAACATATTCCAGCCTAATCAATAATACACTATTTCCCGGTGTTCATTATGTAGCCTAAATTATTTAATATTTTTCATCTTTTAACTAATACAATATATTAGGCCGATGCAATATACGCAATCGGTGTATATAGAATATATGTACATATTTAGAAAACTACGCACTACTACAGGCCTCTAGCAGTAATAAATGTTTTTTTATTACCTAAATTGGCATTACTTCAATTGTACAAAAGCCGTCGCTTTGTCTCAATCTTTTGAATAATTAATAATTGCAAAGAGTTTTGTGGGTTTTTTATTTTTAGATCTGCTTCGGCTTCGGCTCACCGCGTTACTGTCAGCTACGGGTTTTTCGCAGATGCATCAAATCGGGTAAGAAGCATCACATGCACATACACGGATGCTGATCTGCGTGCAAACTCGTGAACAGATAAAACCAACAACACGCAACATACACTAAATACCACGATCCAGGAAACCAGCCCTTTTCCCGGGCTATTTGAAAACTTAAGTATGTATTGCGATGACACTTTTTGGGTAAATTGGGCGCAGAGCCATCACTGTTGCGCAGCCACAGTTTGACACTTGCAAATAAGTAACAAAGTACTGACCATCTCTACCTCGTACATAAAAATAACACTTGTTTTTTTTTAAAAAATCAACATATTCACAACACATATGCAAGTATAACAATCATAAGCCGTAAGTGTGTCTCAAACCAAAAATAACCAAATCCCGCAAGTCCTTGCCGCGTCTATTTCCAAAATCGAAACCTTTTTCCAAGTTCAAATGTTCGGTAGGCGGACGAAGGGTTCTGCCCTTTTTGCAGGGTTTCGATCGCAAAGGAAAAAGGAAACCTCAAAAGAAAAGAGGAAAAAAGAAGGAAATCTGGTTACCGCTTTGGGAGCGAAGGAGAAAGGCAGCCCGGGAGCATCGCATGGTCGGCGCTCAGAAAGACTCACGCTGAAGGGAGGCGCGACTGATAAACAGCAAGGAGACCCGCACTCACTGCTCCCCACCCTTACCTTAATAGTTCCGTCCATTTTGGGCAATTTTCACCGGACCCGAACAATATCCCAAACATGACACGCTCCTGAATTAATTCCAGCCCCGGTTATGTGGCGGAGAGCGAGAGACAGTTAGCCGGATGGTTTCTTTTTTCTAATTTTGGGAAGTGAAGTCACTGCTTTTGAGAAGGAAGCGTTGTGTGTCACATCAAGCCCCCCCTTTCGTTACAACACCAAAAGCAGGATACTTGTCCCGAGAAGATAAGCAGAGAAAACAATGGAATTTTTTTTTCTTTTTAAAATGTTTTTGCTTCGAAATGTCGACGGCATTGTTCTAATCTGTTTAAGTGCGATTAAGTCGTTTGCTTTTACGTCGGAATGCAGCGTCGGCTGCCGGGTAGGTTTTGTATGATTATTAAGAAATTAGGAGACTTAATTTCAAGGAATAACAACGGCGATGTTGTAATAACTTTAAAAGCACTTACGGCGTTTTTTCCTCTTGCATCCAAATCTATACATCAGACATTAAAACGCCTTCATTACACTGATTTTATCTATCTCAGAGTTTAAATTGACTGTTTTCTTTGATCCTTTTCTCGTGGGTCCGATAAAAACGTGTAAGTCTGACACAGTACGAAATAAATAAAGTTGAAACTTCCATAGCAAACAGCTGCGCTTCATTAAAATACCAATATCCCGACTGTAAATCAAACAGGAGAAAATCCAATAGTGGGATTATACCTGTTACGGGGAATTCAACAAACTAGCGTTTACGCCGCTTGTCCAGGCCTCGGCAATTCCTCTAAAACAACCATTAATAAAATCGGACCGGGGTGAGCCCCCGCCGCAGTGTCTGCACGGGCTGCACCGCACGTGTGCGCCGTTTGTCCAAGTTCACAGTAGCCGCTCAGATCTGCCCCCCCCAAATTGAAACAATATCTGCTGGACCCAAAACCGGAGCCCTAGTTATGAGCAGCTCCCACCACGCACAGCTTGAGATGTCAACCAGTCTTTGTGCCAAAACAAAAATTATGCTTAAATGAAAATGGAATCCAAGCGATCTTCCGATTGTCAGTCATCCAGATGTTAATACTGCTGCTATCATTGATATTAATACATATTCTTCATTCTCTTGTTAAAATAATGTAGAATCTTACATTGCGTTGGTGGTGAAGTAGTTACAAAGTGACCGCTTGCTAAGTTTTACCCGACTTAGTGTTTGTAGCGGCCGGAGTTCCCCTCCTACAACCATTTTTCTTGTTCAAATTACCCTCATCAATTCAGCCGCAATTCCAGTGACATGGAGCCAGCAGTGAACGTGACCAGACCAACAGGGCTCCGCCTCGGGGAGCGGCTGCAACTGAGCGAAGCGGAGCCTGGGCCGCCGTCACCGACAGCAGGGGTCGGCCTGTCTGCTCTCGACTTGGGGGTCTGCCCGGGGGGAGCCCCCCCTTGAGACCTCCACATCTGGATCCTGCTAGGGGTCAAGGCTGCTCCTGCCTGAGGCTAATTCAGTGTATTCTAATTAAGGGAGACACCTTGTTTAACTTTTTGGTGGCGGTCTCCTTTTGCTCATATTAAATTTAAGTTAAAAAAAACGGTTTAACTCAAAAGTAAAATTTGTCGAAATGCTGGCTTTCGAAAATTGTTTTGAAATAGCATCTGCTCTGGACATTGCGTATCATAAGTCTCTTGTGTTTAGCAGTCGTTATTTATTTTGGACCCTAACCGATATTAACAAGGAATATCCGTCCTAAAATAGTTATGTACTACAGACATGTGATTCGGAAATGCACTACGGTTTAGTCACGGCAAGTTAATTTACCTTCACCGCGTTTATAAAATCATAGACGGTTTATAATTATATCGGCATCAGCCAACGGTAATGGAATTCGCAAGAAAAAAAAAGCTTAAAGCAGAAGGATAATTTTGCTGCGTTACATTAATGGTCCCACCGATGAAACTTAAAAAGCATATTTGTAATTATTTCTTCCGAGACGAAATAAGACATTACATGCAAAATTAGCTGCAACTGATGCAGGGTTTCACGTTAATAATGTTATAACGCGAAGACGTATAAAGAAAGAAAACGTTCCACAATCATTTAATTACTTCATGATACATATATAGGCATATATATAACTGACTGACTGACTGCATATATAGTTTTTTTTCTTTTTGGGGTGGACGTTCTACAGCCATGACTTGCCAGGGCCTAATGAATACCAAACATTTTCGAAAGGCCAGTAAACAAATGAAAGTTGGTTTACACAGTGTACCACAGAACATCTGGATCTACACTGGAACTTCACTGCCAGACATTTCCATTTCTTCCTACCACGAGCTACAGGAGGCCAGGAACTACTCACCATTGGGAATGAACAGCAAGTGGGAGGGAACAATGGGAGACTGAGGGGCGGGTTTTCACACCATTTCTCGTTTTGTTTAAGAAATATCTTTCGGTATTTTTTGGAATCAGATACACCTACATTTACAGATACACCTATCATAATTTACCAAAACATTTACCATACATGTATCATAATATATTAACATGCAAGATTTACAAGTCATTTACTTTATTGGTATTTAAGTTGCTGTATACCTTGTATAAGTAATTTGCAAATATATAAGTCATTTACCTGCATCCAGGAACAGGAGAAACGGTGCATACTTATACAAATACACCTTCAATACGATCATATATTTCCTCCAAATGTCACTGTTGAAACTGTGGTAAACTAATGTTTAACCAGGAAGAATCTACAAATTTGCTCTGGTTACAAACTTTTTACATATTTCAGCCTGAATGCGGTGAGGACTACGGCCCAGGGCTATACGTTGGACTGGAGGGCCCTGCTTAGCCCCTTTCCTTCTCATGGGTAAAAGCAAAGCCAATGTGAAAATAGCAAATGCAGAGAGTGGAGTCTGCTGCACACAGACTCAAACTGTCTGGGCTCTTGCTCCAGGCCATAATTAATTTGAGATTTATTTTTATTGGAGAGCTGCAGTCTCGCCTGGCCTTACCCAAACAAAACTACAGCTAGACTCTGCAGACCCGCCTGAATGGAGCTGAATATTACTTTAAAATTTCTCCTGGGGTGTGTCTGGTTTGCATTCTGAGCAGAATAATGCACATTTTTTCGTAACATGACCGAAATTCTGAATGACAGATGCCACGTTATATGAAAAATAGCCCCCTTGTAATAACTTCCCTTTTCCCAGATTCTATAGTTTACAGAAATGCAAGAATGTTCGAAAATGACACAGAATACTTTTCGTGGAAATTGACCCCAATGGATAGAACACATCGCTATGATGCATTTTAATCTACATACATTTGTGTATATCTATATGCTGTAACACGTATATATACACACACTCAAAAAATGTAATAATAAATGTATTATGGTAATAAATATTTAACTTTGAGTTTAGATGAAATGTTCTTATTAGGGAAAAGGAACTGTAATATTAAACTTTCATTTTCCTAATGTTCTTGTCTTCCAGGTTTGCTGCAAAAGAGGTATTTCTTTATTTCAAAGTGTATTTTCTCCTCAAACATTCCACAAGAAGCCCTGGAAACAGAGAATCGTTCATAGTGTCCAAGGCTGAACCACTCTGAAAACTGCTCTTTGTGCGAAGCAACACAAACGATATTACTGCTCTGTATATCTCAAAAGTCAAGGGTGATAGGTCTTCAAAACAGAGTACCATCCACTGGACAAAAAAGAGTCTAATATGGAGAAATCATGAATTGCCTGGTCAGGGCGTTTTTGACGTGTCCTACAATGCAGGCACACATTTCTGTACGTACACTACGTATTCTCTAAACACTTCCATTTGGGTATCCTTATCATATAGGCTATATTTATGCAAGTGTTGGTAACGCGTTACTCAAGGGGGCACAAATACAGCAGTACATTCTTACTTTGTATTAAACCAGAAATTAAGTGTCAGTTACATACTGGTCCCATGTCCGTCATCGATCAGTCATTAGAGTTCATGTATCTCATGCAGTTAGTACATTTCTTTTGCAGTTTGTACTTGAGTAGTAACTGAGCTATTAAATTATTTGGGCCCTTCATGTAAAGTGTTACCCATTTCTTGAGTTACATATTAAAATACAAAAGGACTACATTTGAATTTGTGAAAATACATTAAGGTAAAGGGCATTGTTTAATTAGGATAATTATTGTAAAGCATCTTAAAAGTTAAAGTCTGAGCTCATTATTGCTGAAACCATTATTATCTCAATATCAAGCTTTGTTTCTCAAATTAGTGTATTTAAGACTTCTGACATATATTAATGGAGATAAAAGAGAGAATAGATTTCATGATCATAAATCAAACCTTTCAAGGCCTTTTTGTCTATACTGTTCCTTATGATTTGATGTAAAGAGTTTTAAAACGTGTATCCCAGATGTTGNNNCCCCCCCCCCCCCCCCCCCCCCCCCCCCCCCCCCCCCCCCCCCCCCCCCCCCCCCCCGAGAAAAACTGTATGATGTCAAATATGATAATATGTAAAAGTAATCAGGGCGCCACACTGTAGAAGCCAAAAACCTTAAATTTATTTTGACATTCGCGAAAAAAAAAATCAGACCGCACTGTTGAACATGAACACTGACAGCAAGGCTCTGTTTGGAACAAACTGGAGGATGGGACAAGGACGGCAAACTCCACATCCACAAACTGACTCCCCAAACCCTGACGTCAAAGATAAAGTGAGGATCTCTTTGTATTTCACAGCGTACCAATAAAACAATCAATTTAACAAATACAATTGGAGTTTGATCCCAGTTACATTCAAATCACAAATCACAATCATTACGCTAAAGCAAAAGTTAAAGTAAGATTTAGTGAGAAGCCCAAACCCTTTCCCGAGTATTACCTGATGGAAGAGACGATGTTGTCTTACCTTGACGTAAGACGCGGTGTCTGGGACAGTCTGGAACATTGTCAAAAGGGCCTGAAAATGGTGGGATGTTCACTTTACAGGCCCTGGAAAAGCCGGCATAATTATAAATTATGTGAGGAAAAACTACTACCACCACTACTAACTACTGCTATTACAACTACTGCTAATAGACCTACCTCTAGTACTCCTACTACTTCGAGGGCGATAAGACCACCACCACCGGCAGTACTACTGCTACTGCTACTAATAGCCTAATAAAAATCACATTGTGTCAAAAGAAGGACGATACCAAGCCAAAAACGTCAATAATTTCGAACCCAAAACAATATATTTTAACAATGGCATTAACAACGACAGCCCAGAATTATACCAGCGGGTGCAGAATGATCCGCATCAAAAGGTCCCGGCGGGGGGGGGGGGGGGGGGGGGGGGGCGGGGGGGGGGGGGGGGGGGGGGGGGGGGGGGGGGGGGGGGGGGGGGGG
>JABFEA020000057.1:99272-124737 GCA_019775915.2 Cyphomyrus plagiostoma
CCCCCCCCCCCCCCCCCCCCCCCCCCCCCCCCCCCCCCCCCCCCCCCCCCCCCCCCCCCCCCCCCCCCCGGGCTGGGGAACATGCATCTGTGCTGGCCCTGTGCACTTCATCCCGGTATAATTCTGAGTCAAGTCAGCTGTGGTAACGCTGCTTCATTCACCAACATGTTTTTCACATCAATCCCATTCCCACACTATAGGGGAACATTTTCACAGAGCACTCCGAGGTTAACGAAAAAGCGCTGATTATCTTTGCCAAGAGAGAAGTTTATATTTTGTCAGAGAAGTATGACAGGCCGGAGTTATGTATGATCTGTAACTGGGCAAGGAATTTGTTCCAAGAAATGTAGCTAAGGCTTCTCTTGAGTCCAAATTTATGAATGAATTTTAAAATAAGCCAGCGTTCCTGGATCTGGAGGATAGGAGATGGGATTTGGAAGACCATTTGACTTTACTCACTTTTCTCACCATCCACAGTAAATTCACATAAATGGATATTACTATTATGAATCATGTACTTTCTCAGACTACTAAGACATTTAGCATTTATGGCTTTTAAATGACTCTGGATTGCTTAGTTAACACAGGCGTCTGTAGTCACACACCTAGTCTGGTCAGTCTGGTAATTTTATGTCCAGTTTTTAATGCTGTTATAAGCATGGGCCGTTTCGAGATGTGTCTTTCGAGATTCCAACGGCCACCCTGGTCTCCCTGCCCGTTCATTGGCCGGCGCTGCTTCTGTGGGCGGGGCAGCGCCGGGCTGTGTTGTGGCAACGGAGCGTTTCCTGAGAAGCCCCCTCACTGAGCGCGCTGGGAGCGGCGGTGGCAGTGGGCTGAAGTTTAATCGCTTAACAGGAGCTGCGGCCGTGCCGGGCGGGATGGCGCTGTAAACCACAGACGTTACGAGCAGCCGTCTCCTGGACAGCGACAACCACTTAGGGAGCCCCCGTATCAGCCAGGAATGCTATTAGCGCTAATGGCTGCCCCCCAGGCACAGAAGGGCTCAGGCTCTCCTTTTAAGAGTAGATACAAGGAGCTCATTAAGAGTAAAACAAAGAGGAGCAGTGAGAGGGAGTCAGGGGGAGGGAGTGAAGTGTGAGCCCCCCCACAGACGCCTACTCTTCCCCGCCCCTTCTCTTGACAGCCCAATGCAAAGACCTGGCCGCTTCGCTGCGCCAGAGCTAAGAGGATGGTCACGGCCTGTGACGTCTATCTCGTGTAACGCTGCCTGGGTCAGCTAATGGACGTCTCAGGGATACTTCAGTGGGAAAAGAAAAATCCATACATGATCAATGCAGCTGGATCCGCCTGGCCAGCGAGGCGTGCTGTATTATGCAGCGCTGTATCGACTGCCCTGCCCACGGGCATGAACCCGCTTGGCAGGCCCGTTTACTGTAAGTTCGGAAACAGCGGTCGAATAGCCGCAGTCACCCCAAAACAAGCGCTTTTGTCTCGAGCGGCAGAGAAGATCCCGAGGTGTGTGGCTGCTTTCTGGCAGGCGAACTAGCCGGCATGTGATCAGAGCAATCTGTTGCTATGACAGTTAATTTGCTTAGGGCCTGCATTGTCTGTAGGTGGCCAGTGAGAGTGCCTGTCTCCCCCACTCCTATCCACCCCCCCCCCCCCCACACACACACTGCTCTGGTAATGTTTGCCAATTTACAATGGCAGAGCCTGCTCCTTGTGTTGGCCCAATCGGCCCGATTCGATTACCAAAGCGGCATGCTGCATATGCCTAATTCAATTCACCTTATAAAAATGAATGCAGTAATAAATAAATAAAACAGGACAGAGATTTTTTTTAACTGACTTTTGTTACTGAGCCTGATGACTACTCATCGATTCAATCTAGTGACGATAGATGAACGGCCTCATTGTTAGCCATCCCTTGTTGTGGCATTATCCTGTTCCAGCCCGGCTCTCTCAACTCTCTCACTGTAAACTTCAGAATCCGGCCTCACCCCAATCCCTAGCCAGCGCCTTCCCACCTCAGTACAACATGAACAGGAAATGCACAGAGGTGTTTATGAGAATGGGGTACAGGTTATGAGGAACCAGGCGCCTAGGGTAGATCGCTAGGGGGTCAAATGAATCTTCTGTCTCATTTCTGTCTGACCTCCCTCCTAAGTGACTCCCCCTAGTCGGGACGATATGTACTATGTTCTACTCAGACAGAGAAAAATGGATAATATGGGATAGACCTGTAAGCCATGACTAACATAAACTAACCAAATAAATTTGTGTGGTCTTCATGTAAAACGTTTCTGGGATGCACATGACGTCAAATTAAGCCATTTATTTTATCATCATACGTGCCCGCAGCTTCGGTTTCAAAATGATTGCCCAAGTTTTACGCAAAAAAACCTCAATACCAGCTGAACTTTTAATGACAAATACAAATAGTACGATGAGTTTTCAGAAACAATGACCCCATTCCTCGTTTTATCTGACGTAGTGAACCTGGAACATGGCAAATGAACGTAGAAGTCCGTCTAACGCCGCCCATTTACGACGACATAGATGTAGAGAGACGGGACCAGCCTCTTTACCGAGACAGACAGAAACGCCCTGGCAGAAGCAGAGGAAGGAAGGGAATGAGTGAGTGTGTAAGTGAAAAAGAGAGAGGGAAAGAAAAAGAGAGAGAGAGCGCGTTAGAAGGAGACCGAAAGAGTGGGCTGCAGCAAGAAATTACGGCTATCCAGGGGAGCAAAAAAGACACTGAGGGGGGAGGAAACGGGACAAGAGTGCAGCAGCAAGAGCATAAAAAATAAATTATTTCTGGATCGCAAGAGAAGACGACATATTTTATTTTTTAAAAAATTATATCAGGACTCCTGTAAAGGAAAGAGGACATTTAAGTATACAGTATGACGGCAGCTGTCGATATGAAACCGACATTAACTATTATAAAGTCTGAAAAAGTTGATGGTAAGTACTACGCATGGCATGAGTAATAAGGAGATTAAAACGCGTTAACATGACGCTAGTGTCTCGTTTCTCTCGTTTCGCTTACATGCGACTCGTAAACGGGACTAAGCGGCTTTTTCGGATTTGTAAACACATCGGAGTGTTTTTATTTCGGCCGTGGCGTTTTTAGTGCTTGTTCGTGGGAAATGCACGGCATTTGTACTGTGTTTGGATCGGACCCGGTACCAATCCACTGCTGTCCCGAGCGGCGTGTCCCGTCCGGCGTGAAACTTCCCCGGAGCGACTGACGGGAATAAGCGGCCGGGCGGCGCTGTGGACGGTTTGCTGTTTTTACTATGTACATTTGTAACAAAGTGAAAAAATGCACAGACGTCAGCATATTTATAATCCTGCAAATGTTCCGGATTGCACTCTTGCATGGATTTTATTATGTGCTCTTTATTGGTTTATTTCAAATAATTTAATTGCTTCCATTGCAAATTGTTCTTTCTTTTTTCCTTTTCAATTTGTACTCGATTCCAGAATGAACTGTATAAATCGCTGTATTTATTTGCTCGTCAAGCATAAATGCCGACTTTGACATGAGTTTGCCGAAGTCAGGTAACTTCTGACGCGCAGCTGTAGCTATAAGAGCGGCTCAGCCCCGCTTATCGGATAGATGTATAAGACAAGCTCTCCTTTTCAACGGTGCTGAAAGAAAACAATGTGGATTGTCTCGCCATAGTGGCCTTCTAGTGCATGCACTTGGCAGCCAGGGAGGAAGAGTGCATCTGATTGCACTAGGCAGGCTGCCGCTGACGGCCGTTTAACCCTAGGTTGGCCCTTAGGGCGTAATTGGTTGTGTCTTCCAACAGTGGGTAGGTGTTGAGATGTGGAGCATTTCGACTTCAGCTCAGGTGGGCCACTGTGTAAATGTGATCGATACCTTTATGAAGGGAATGTGTGATTCAGAATATGAGACGAGTAGGGGAATCGGAGCATCCTTGATTTCACACTCTCTGCCTGGCCGCCCCTCCCTTTCTACAGATACAAAGTGTGTGTGTGTGTGTGTGTGTGTGTGTGTGTGTGTGTGTGTGTGTGTGTGTGTGTGTGTGTGTGTGTGTGGGGGGGTGCAGTTTCTCCAGTATTCTGTCTTGCCATTTATAAGGTTTGTTCTGGTGTCTCTATGGGTAACCAGGGTCCAAAAGGGGTGATGAGTGTGCAGCTTTGGGTCCAAGTCCCTCCCCACCCACTCGAGTGCAAGCGGGCAGCGGTTAACAACTGGCCCTGTTCGGCTAGCGTAAGCGTGACCAGTGCTGTCTCAGGTCAGTGGGCTGAGATGGGTTTGCCCACAGTCAAATCCTTATTTATTTACTTATTGTAACCCTTTCAGTTTTAGACAGTTTTGCCTTGGGTGGGGGACAATGACAGGAAGGGGAGTGGGCAAGACGTGGTGGAAAGCGTGTAGCTAACATCGTAAAACCATGTAGGGGATAATACGAACGATGGCGTCCAGCGTGCGGCCAGTTTGTGTGGCTGTATGTCGCAGATAACACAGGATAGCTAGGGAAGCAGAAGATGAGTGAGCACACACACACACACACACACACACACACACACACACACACACACACACACACACACACACACACACACACACACACATGTGCTGGTGCCCATACTGGTGGGTTAGCTAAAAATCTCATCTTTGCACAATCATCCCTGGAACGCGCCCCCACCCCCCCTCTGCTTTCAGCACGATTCTGTTGTGTGGTCCAGTGTGTAATATGGGTAATATCTGTGGTTTCTTCAGTTATGGTCAAGCTTAGACTTGTGGTATATGTATAGCGAAGCATGAACGCCGCACTGGTGCACATGTGCGTTTCTTTAAATAATCATGTCTCTAATGAAGAACGCCTTTCAGTCAGAGGTTCCTGAGCATCGTCTGCTAGGTTCCTTTCATTTTTGCAAGGTGTCAGTACATATGCAAAATTAGCAGAGCATTTAATACCCGTGTCATGCGCACGCAGAGGAACTGGTGCAAGGGCTGTCTGGTAGGGGCTGATTTCTGGTACTTGGCATGGAGCCCCTGGGCAGACATGCACATTTACTCACACGCAGTAGTATGGAAACACAGGTGCATGCGTGCGTGACATAATACCCACATTCTCTCAAGCGATCTAGGCCCACCCACCTCTGCAGCTCAAATTCATGTCTCGTCAGGGTTCCAGGCATGGTAGTAGGGTCATGTCAAAAGACAAAGTACCTTTATTGGCATTTTCAGTTGTCGTGTGCGTGGATAATGCACTGATATGCAGTTTCGGTCATAGTGCAGACAGTTGCTGTTAAACAGAGTGGAATATAAATACATAAGGTCTCTAAACATGGCACACTGAGGCATGGACAGAAAAAAAAAAACAATTTACCAAACACAGCAGTGTCATAATAGACTGGAATGTTCGAGAATTTTCCCGGCAAGGGAAAAAAAAAAAATGAAGATTTAAATTTCAGATTCATAGTTTAATGTCCGGTGACCTGGATTGAGAACTGTCCAATAGATCAGTCTGAAATTACAGAAGCATTTCAGAGGTTAACGTCTCAGAGCGCCGGCGTACGTTGAAACCACAGCAGATACTCCGTTTTCAGAAGGCGGAGTGAGACAAGGCGTTTCTAACCTTTGCTGTGTCTCTTTAGTCTTCGAAGGCCAGTTGTTTCGAGTTTAGCTAGGCTGGGTCGTGCAGCTGCAGCATTTGCAAACTGACAGTGACTGTCCTGGATTGCAGGGCTCAGCGCAGATGTAAGTCTAAAAGTAACGGCGGATATATGCCACGGAAAATAAGAGACTTGTGTGAAATACCTGATACCAGAGTTTAAAAACATATATAAAACTAGGTAGAATGGTGTTTGTCTTTTTAAATATATGTCAACTTCTTGGGACAGATAGCAGAAATGGGATTGGTGACCATGCAAAGTAATCAAGTGAGGCGTACCTTCTGGCACCTTCTAGTAGCGTCCAACATAGCTGTGTACATAAGAAGCTGAGAGGCATGATACATGGCAGTGCGCCGTGCACTCAGGTCCCACCTCAGTGGTGGAGAACCTCCGTGTTTGGTTAGTGGAGGACTCTTCAGGGACTGACAGGGTTGAGCGACCGTAAGGAATCTTTTGCAGGGTGGGGGCGGTACATGGGGGAGGGGCGAAGGTAACCGACTAAAGCCCCAGAACAGAACTGGCAAAACGTGGACCCAGTTTGGTGCAAGCCTGGCCGGGCCGGGTGTAGATTCGTGCCGTTTGGAGTGTGCTGCTTCTGTCACTCCCAGGGAGAAAAAAGTGCGGCTTTCGTTTGATTTCACTTGGATACGTGCAGCTGAGTAAACAACACTGGACCTTTCTGGTTTCTCTGATGTGGCCTGCAGCAGCCCCCCCCAAGGGGAAGGAAAAAAATAGGTTGTAGCCTGAGTAGTTTTTAGCATCGAGAGTTTTAGAGGTAATGCAGTTGAACCATGCAGTGAGTTTTATTGATATTTTTTTTTCCCCTAAGATCAGCACCTTCTGCACTGCTTTCTCCTGACTGTCCTGTAGGGGGCCTCATTGTGAGCACAGGGTGCCCCCTCATGGCACTTTAAAGTCCTGAAGTATTACACACGGCTCTGGAGAGGTTTGGGGGCGGTGACTAGTTTGCCCCCTTGGATACCTGAGGGGGGGCGGGGCTTGTGTATGTGTGCTGCTGCCTGGTCACCCAGCTGTCGACATGCAGGACTGTGTTCCCATTTGGCGTGTCTGCTCGGTGACTGTTCAGTTTTATAGCGCCTTTTAAAGGTTAGTCATAAAAGGAAATGTTACCTTCAGCTATATCCGTGTGTGGGGAAAACAGAGGCGGCGTGTGCGCTCGCGTCTGGGAGCCAGGGCACGATTCGGGGGCCCCGAGGGCAGCGTGGCCTTCCTGCTCTCACGCCGGAAGCGATAAGCTTGTACGCGTCTCGAGGGCCTGGCTGCGTTTCCCAAAATCGCCTTCCTGGATGCAGAGACGGCCCCCGGAAGCCTCTTAAAAAACACAGAAACAACAACAGAAATAGCATGCCGCTCGCCAGAGAATAGCAGACGGGGAAGGTTTTAAATTTAACTGCTTCCCCAGCCGCCAGCCCGTCCCTCTAGCCTGTGGTCCCCATCAGCCTGTCTCACATCACCTCAGCCCTTAAAGTGGCGTCTGACGTCTCTTCTGGGCCGTCCGGTGTGGCTAATTACTGAGTCACGGCTCCTATGGTATGCAATGCGCCAGTGAGTTACACCCTGTAGCTGGCATCACGCCCTGCCGCGCCCGCCCCCCGCTGCCACCCGTCCGGTGTCCCCCCGCCCTATTCAAACACACCCCGCCCCCTCCCCTACTGCACCCCCTGGGTCTGATTTTTTTTTTTCCCCCAGAAAATGGCAGCTCTGCGCCTGGGTTGATTCCTTCCTCCTAACGGGCCAGTCGAGCGTTTCTTTCCGGGTCTCCGTCAGCGTTCGGGAATCGTTGGCGTGGGGGAAACCCCAGCACGGACTCCGTGCCACCCTGCTCTCCTCCCATTCTCCGGAACGCCTGTTTTCATAATCAGCGACTGTGCTGGTTTTGCGATTAAGACGACGATCTTGAAATGGCCCCAAGAACAGCAGTCACTGACTTGACAATCCGTACCTCCCCCCCCCACGCCTTCCACATCTACCCTTCCCGCTGAATGATTGTAAACACTTTGGCACCAGTTCTCTCATTCGCGGATCACAGGTGGTCCCTTTTGCCCCAGTGCATTTTGGGTACAGGATGAGAGAGGAGTTGATGGCGTCTCCCCACCAGCCCGGTAGCCCCTTGTGACGGAAAGCAGGGCGCCGGTGACGCACATTTAAATGGGACGCACATGTTACTCAAAAGGGGGGGGGGGGGTCGCGTTGGGGAATGCATACAGCTGCAGTCTTCACCCCAGTCCCAGGTCCTTTTCCACATCAGCAGATTTTTAACGGGATCCACTCTTAGCTCACGGGTGAGATTTTCCTCTCTGACGACGAAGGGGGCATCCAGGGGAGGCTAAGGAGATGCGCTACTGGCCACATGGCTGTGACTTCATTTACGATGACCGGCAGAAAGAAGAGTAATTCTTTCGTTTTCTCATAAATGACGACAAATGGGCATACCTCTGGGTGGATATGTTATTCTGAGATAAAGGGATAAAAGGTCTGACACGTAAAACTTGCTCACAGCCGCTTGGGCGTCGGTGTTTAGCCGCGTGAGTGTGATGAGTTACATTTTAATGCGTCGTCCGGAAAGTATGGGATGGTCTCATGGGCTGAATTATCCTTTGCCCTGCTGTGTCACAAACAGGACCCCCCAGGGGACAATGTGGGTAGATGTGTCTTAAAAAATGAAAAACTCCCACCCCTCACAGGAATGCATGGTACGCGACTCAAAAACTGTGTTTTTTTTTTTTGGGGTGGGTGATGTATTCACCGGTCATCTCTCGCTTAGCTGTGGCTATACCCCACCCCCGACAGGGAAGACCTTTGTCTGTGGGATAGACTTTATTCTACGTGACCAGGAAGGCCGGATACCCTGTGCTGTCCGCTGTATTTGGCCTTGCAGTCAGGAAACTGTGTGTTGCAATGGTGCTCAGGGTTGGCTCAGCAGTGGGTGGGTGGGGGGGGGGTGACTTTTGGGGGACAGCATAAACAGTTTGTCCAATTCACCATGTGTTTACCTCAACACCTAAACACTGCCGTTAGTTTCTTAAACTAAAATTCTTTTTTTGTCCGCTAGGCTTATCATGGTGATTGTTTATGGCGACTGCATGGACACCAGAGTTGATTACTGTCGATTACAGACTGGCTTGAACTGGTACACCTACCTACCTGGCGTAGGCTGACCTAACGGATTATTACAGCAACTGCTTATTGAAGTGATTTTTGGTCTAGTGTGCTTACATCATGATCAATTTCTTTGTCTGATGAGGTGACACAGTCCGCTATCTTGGAGGGACAACTGGGAAAGTTGTTCCAGGCCCAGGGTGGGATCCAGATGTAACTGAAGTAATGATATCATGGCACCGTGGGCTTGGAGGCATGTCACCAATTTTAAAAGATTTTCGACATTATTCTGGAAATGCTCTCCTTGCTCTCTCTTGCCTTGTCTTGTCTTGAGCATGAACCTGGTTCTTTGCTTTTTTTCCCCCATTTGTCAGCATGGGGATTGACCTTTTTAGGGTGATGGTATGTCTTGGTGGCCAATGGCTTGTGGGTCACAAGCGTCACTGCAGAGGCAGGTGTCGGTCTGCAAAGAACCTGTGCCGCTTTTCCAAGAAAATGCAGCTGCCTCGACGCATCAACTGACGTCATCTTCGGGAAAAGGGACGCGCCTTCCCCTTGGAAGGGAATTTTCATGGACGACCTGAGGGGACTGAGTAGGCAACAGCTTGCGGCTAATGGCTAATGTCTTCATCTTCCCTCTGGTAACATGCGAATCCGATGCGCCTACGCTGCCTAGAATCGCCCAGACTTGGTGGATATAGCAGATAGAGGTGCTTCTGACTTGTGCCTGTTCCGGTTCCTGCATCCTAGCCCAGCCGTAATGCTGCAGGCGTTGAACGGCGGCCTTGTAGAGAGGAGCCATCCAGCAGACAGTGGTGAAGGCTAAGAATAGGGCAGTGTTTCAGGGCGGGATAGCCCTGACTTTAACTGTATGTGACCTCAGGAGATGGCCTGGCCTTTCTGGGCATTGGCACTATGATGGGGGTGGGGGGAGTTGATCATAAGAAGCAAGGCCTTCTACTATTCCTGTCCAGGACTCTATATTGAGATGGAAATCCAAACAGCCAGAGAACAAGCGCCCCTCTCACAGCTGGCTCCCACCCCCCTATGCTACCCGGGGCTGAATGGACTCTCTTGACGTTGGTGGGGTTTATTGCGCCGCGTTCCCAGACTGGTAAAGATAAGGATCGTTATCAAAGGGCCCCACTGATAGCAACGTTGCGTCCGGATGGGGGTGGTAGTGATGCTGGAGGTTTTATGAGGGGTGGGGTTGGGGAGTGACTGAGCAGGGAGCTTTGAGACCCCAGCAGGGAAAGTCCGCATAATTCAAGACAGATTTGGTGGAGAGGTTGACCCTGGTCGGGACCCTTTGGACACGGCCAGCGGTTTAACCTCTAGCTCGTGCGTTAACTTGTGAGGAGCAGAGTGGCTCTTGCACGTTTCTTTTACAAGAAGCATCAGAAGTGGCACCCACCGCCCATAGGAGTGACACGCTGGGGGGCAAAACCAACAAAGGCTCCACAGACGCCATCCTGACGCAAAGCTGAACGCCGTGGCCCCAGAGAAAGCGTCCTGTTCTGTTGACTTTCACACATGCATATGACATGTATGCGTGTGTGCGTGTATGCGTGTGTGCGTGTATGCGTGTGTGTGTGTGTGTGTGTGTGTGTTTTTCCCCGCATCTTGTTTCTGAGTTGCTTGCCATTGCATCATCTGGTCGCCGGGTTGAGAATGAGCATGGTCAAATGAGATGTTTCCGCTCTGATGTCAGCGAAGGAGATTTCTGAAGAATTCCCATTCATTGCTGCCTTGTGATCAGTTCATATTACCAGTCCGCGAGTCACCCAGGTCACTGGCCCCCCTGCCAGCCCCTAACCCTCACTGGAGACACAGCCAGACTGCGGAATCATGATTTCACACCCCGACTCAGACGCATGGCCTTTGTCGCTGCTAATTTGGTTCATGTGTTCACCATCCCCCCCCCACAAGGAAGCAGACTCCTCGGGCATGCCAGGGAGTCTGCTCTGTGGGGTGATGGTCTAGAATGGGATGTGTTCTGGGTTTGCGTGGGAGTCTCCAGGAATGGCAGACAGGACAGCAGAATGTGGTAAATATCTCCCGCTGTCACGGTAAACGGATACGGGGCAGGAGGGTTGTGACCTGGGGGCGTTTTTTTGTGAAACTTAACCTAAAAGAAACAGCCAGCGGTAGCTTCTACTGGTGCTTCAAGTCGTAGGTTGCATAGGTGGCTCTCATAGGGTGGGCCAACTGGGGGATGTGTGGTATCTTCTTTGCTTGTGAAGAATAGGCAGTAGGGGTTTGGTATTTACTGCCTGGTCTGGCCTACTGCCGTCCCAGTTAGGCCCTGCTTGTGTGTGCAGGCTGCCAGAAGCAAGAGATGCAAGGATACAAGAGTGAGTGGCTAGACCCAGCGGCGGGAGTGAGAAGTATGTTTCTGTCTCCTCGGCTCTCAAGGGGGGGTAAAGAGGAGCCAACGGAATTGATCTAGTCTGGTCTACTTCTCTGTCTCACTCCCTATACTGATTCTCAGAATGGACAAGAGTTATAATAAAGGAGGGACATGAATGAAGACAAGAGGGCCAAATATTCTGTCTGATCCCCCCCTTCTTTGCCCCGGGGATGGTGTGAGTCATTGAAAGCTCATCTTTACTGTGTCTTGCAGTAGCAAATTCGCCTGCTAATGGACTTTCATTCTGAGAAAGAAAAAAACAAAAATCAGGTTAGAAGTCTGGTTCACAGAAGCACGTTGCTGTGCAAGACAGTGGGACGTTGCAAATAAAGCTGCACGAACCACGCATTTATTCAATGCCCATTTGACAAGTGGTTCCCAAACTTCTCCTCAAGGTCTTTTAGCCTTTCTGAGTATTTGTTCTCGTTCAACAAAGAACATTTGAGTTCCCTTCCACCACCAGACTGTCTAGGTTAGACTAGTTTGCTGATTTTTGAATCGGGTCTAATGAAAGACGGCAAATCTACAGAAGTGCTTAAGAAGAAACTACATTGCATAATATCTGCCGGGGTGACGACGTAATTAGCACAGTGTTAGAAATGCTCTTCTTGCTGTTTAATTTTAATATTTATTTTTGCAAGTTGGCTGATGATAGGCTGACCAAAGAGCAGATGGGAGGGGGCTTGGAAACAAAATACATAGCATCAGCTGCAGCCCACGCTGTCAGCTTGGGTTTGCGTGGGAGAGCGGGGGGCTGCAGCTGGGGGGGGGGGGGAGTGGGTTTTGAAAGCACACACACACACACACTCGATCCATTTCACAGATGAGCCGAGCCATGGACGTTCTCACTCTTTGCAGCTGGTTCCGTCTAATTCGCGGGGGGGGGGGACCTGGGTTTCTATCTTTCCAGCTGAACCCGTCGACGTACCCCAGGCCACTCTCTAGCTCCCTGTGAGATATATATGTTTTGTTTGATCGCAAAAGCACATATGTGCAATCTTTTAGCTTATGTTAAGTTCAGTTACATTTCATTTATTCATTTCTGGCTAGGAAGCAATTTCATTTACAGATTTCTGGCTTAATAAAAACAGGGGGGGGGGAGGTATACTCCCAGCATCCTCGCTTTTCAGAGTGGAAGGCGACTCCATATTCATTTTTCAGCGTAAGGAGTCGGACAAAAGATATGCTTGAGATGTTAATGTGAAAATGGGTCCCTTTGTATCGTGGAGATGCTCGACGCAAAACCAATAAAACGAGGGCCCTAATGCGCAATTAAGACTTTCTAAATGGAACGAGGGGAACATCTCGGGATAATCAAATCACGCTGCTGAGCATTCTCAGGCCCATCCATTTGCGTCGCCCGCATTATGCGGCGTGCCGATGGCCAGGGCCCGAGTCAATGAACTCCACCATTGGGGTTGGGTTACAGCAGGAGGGTAAACGTGAGACAGCTGTTGGTGTTTCAGGACAGGGTGCTGGTCAAAACGTATACAAGCTATAAGATCCTTAGCAGCCTCCACGGCCTCTCCAAGGTGCCCCTTTTTCCACCAATGAGGGAGGAGTTTCCCACCTGCCGCGTTGCTGGGCTTCTCACGGCGGATCTCCAGGCGCTCTTTCCTTCCGCGCCTGCTTCCTGGAGTTGCTCCGGTTACTCAAAGCCTCCCATGGTAGCCGTCTCCTGGCCTGCTTAGTGGTAGCATTAGCATCCTTCTGAAGTGAAAATGGATACAGCCCCACCGCTGCTTCCAGCTGGAGGGACGGAGCATGAGGTCATCATTGAGGCTCGGAGACTTTGCTTCATTCAGTCGAGGAAGCTGACGATCTCTGTGTCTGTCTCTCTCTGCCTCTCTTTGCGGTCTGAAATGGGTATTTCAGCTCTTGGTCAATACATTGTAATGCCCCCCCCCCCTCCAGCCTGGGGGCTTCTTTACCATGCACCCCATACATGCTCATCGGTTTCCATGTAGACCAGCAAAGCTAATTGAATCTACGGAAACCACCAGGCCCTGTTTAACCCATCAAAGAGGCCTCTGTCTTCCACTGGGTGCCCAGTGTCTTAATGGGAGAGAACAGTGGACTGTGTGTCACAAAGGCCGAAGCTTGGCATCACTGGAGGTGACATCATTGCCATGCACCCCCTCCCCTCCGAGACCCCTGACCCCAGCCGTTTCACCCTTGTAGTGCTTGGGCTACAGTGTCCCCTCTGTCTGTGGGGAGAACGTTGTAACCAGGGTGGTAGGGCCACTCCAGTTCACCGATAAGAATCTGCCCTTCTCCTCCCCCAGTTCTGACCCACACGTGATGTGTCTTCAGCCAGCACTGGCCTTTGAGTTTAGGGTTTTACCAGGTCAGATGTCAGACTACCCTGCATGGTCATGCTGGCCTGACAACATGTACTGTCAAGGCCAACGCAGCTCTGGCCACATCGGTGTCTTCAGGGGGGATTTTTTTTTTCCGCGTTTGCAACTGTAAAGAATTCCGATTTACTCGAGAGACTGTAATCATGATGATGATGATTTCTTCAAATACGGAGGTGCAGACTGTTTGACAGGAGACTCTTCCCCTTGTCGGACAGATCTTGAGTGCAGCGATGTTCCTCTGCTCACCCCAGGGAGCAAGGAGATGATGTCCCAGGCGTTGAAAGCCACCTTCAGCGGATTCAGCAAGGAGCAGCAGCGTCTTGGAATACCCAAAGGTGGGAAAGGCCGTGCCTCCATTGTGACGTGTCTGTTATGACGTGTCTGTCATGCTTGCTGAGAATTCCCTGTGTGAACTAACCTGGCTGGTGTGTCAGTTGGTTGGAGGTGCTTGCCTGAAACAGAGAGCCATCTCCGGTGCCGCTGTCAGACGTGAAGCTAATCAAAGTGACGATGAAGTAAATCTTTAACATGCCCCCATTTTTAAATTTTTTTAGGGGATTACTGTCTTGAGGTGGGAAATTATTTAGGAGTTGCAGGGGGTGCAACTAATTTTTATTAAATTTTCCACTAAAATACATTAAAGTGGAAAAAGGCGATTAAAAGGAAATGTTCCATTTATCTGGGAAATATATGCACATTAAGATTAACACAATAAAAAAAACAAGATTTTCATCTGCTCTCTGAAAGTTACTGACATGTGGTAGGATGGACAAACACTACTTTGGTTCCCGAACCTCTCCTCAGTCATTCCCGGTATTTGTTAAAAAATAATCTTAATTAGCCAAACAACTCAATGAGGTATTAATTAGCCAATTGAAATGGCTAAGCTGACACACTTTAACAGACATGCCATCAGAATTTTACACCGACATATAGATCATTTTAAAGATTTATTTTCTTTGACTACTTATGATTTTTGCACTGCACTGCATATGCATATATAAAAAATGTTAGCAGCTGGCAGGAGTTGCATGGATTATACATATACTTGTTTAGGGTCCAGTTTTATGGTTACCCCTCCTTTCAGCTCCCCTACATACATGAATGCAGATGTGCATCAACACTGACAGCAATAGTCAGGGTGCCCTGCAGTCTTGTAATCTTTTCCGAAATGGCTTCATTAGCATGCAAAATGTCACACCTCTGCCGGTTCCACGCTCATCCATCTCCTGCCTCACTCAGACCCCTGGCAGTGGACGGAGAACAACGTGCGCGAGTGGCTGATGTGGATCATGAATGAATTCAGCCTAAAGAACGTGGACTTCCACAAGTTCTGCATGAACGGTGCCAGCCTGTGTGCGCTGGGAAAGGAGCGGTTCCTGGACCTGGCTCCGGATTTCGTCGGGGACATCCTTTGGGAGCATTTAGAGATGCTTCAAAAAGGTACGGAGCCCGTCGCCGCTCCGTGGTTCTCGCTGCATGAGCGCTACCAAGGTCTTTTTTTTGCAGGCCAGCTTTTGTGAGATTGTCCCGTTTCTGCATACATGTGATTGCCATATTCAGTGCAGTCATTTTGTCAGTAATCAAAGATTCATAGAGAACAGAAAACAACCGGTTGCTTAACAGTGAACATTTTTGTCTTGATTTAGATGTGAAGCATTTTCCCATCAACAGCCTAACCTCCTTCCAGGAATCTCGCTATACCTCAGATTACTTTGTCAGTAAGTATGAATTTCAGCTACACACTATTGTGTCTGTGTTTCTGGGACACTAATCTCCAGTATTGATCTGTATTAATAAATGAGGCCCTGTTAGGTCTTGCTATAGTTGCCTAGTACTTCAAGAGCTCATTTGACTCAGTCTTCCATGAAAATAACTGTGAGTAAGATCAGTGGCACCCTTCCTGCACCCCCCCGCCCCACTCTCTCCTTCAAGATTATGGCAGTGAGCACCCACAGTGCGTTCCCCCCTCAGAATACTCAGAGCCTGGATTCATCACTGAGTCGTACCAGACGCTGCACTCCATCAGCTCTGAGGACCTGCTGACGCTCAAGTATGAAAGCGAGTACCCCAGTGTCATCCTGCGGGACGCCCCACTCAGCCAGCAGCCGGGGGATTACGTGTCCATCAAGCAGGAAGTCATCTCCCCGGACAACATGTGCGTGGGCCGTCTCAGTAGAGGTAAGTCCCGCCCACTTCCACCAGCCCCCCAATCACTATCTGTGCCCTAAGTGCCATATAGATGTGAGTCTGAATGCTGAGGCTGCAAAATTAACAGAGAAGTGAAGTTTGTGTCAGCAGGACTTGATCTCTACTTGGTGTTATGAGTTTCCGTGGGTTTAAAAAAAAAACCAGAAAGTACATCCAACCGACCAATGAGGAGAGGGAACTTGGGCACAATGAGGTGAACGGTATTGACCACAAGATGTTTTCCATACATCAGCCAAGTCCACAGCTGACTGTTTCCTCTTGCCCACAAGATTACGTGTACTTTCATTTTGCCATAAACTAAACAGAAGTGACGCCTTTTATAAGAATTTCGGCGCAGATGCTGCCGCAGTCAGCTGCAAGGCAAAAACTGTGTTGCCGGCAGACTTTTTGCCTGCGGCAGGCCCCGTGAGATCGCGGCCTTCCCGCTCGACGGGGTCCACGCTCTGCCTCTTTGGCGTGCCACATCGGGGAAGCACTGCAAGCCGTAAGAGAGAGAGATGCTCTTTGGTTTGGTTGCGGCTGGGGGGGTAAAACCACTTGGGCCGTTTGACTGTGCGGGGAAAACTGAATTGTTTGTGTCAAAGTGAGAAGCTCGCTAAGCCACACTCTGGGCTCCGGGCCTTTATGTAAAGTGGCATAGGCACAGTAACCTTTAACAGCGGCTTCACCAAGTCTGCCTGACGTGCCGCTTTCAAGTTCTCAGGAAACGTGGAAGGCGTCAAGACTGCTGGGGCAACGTGGTCCAGGTTTCTGCCGCGCTCTTTTCTTACACTCAATTTCCTCCTACGGATAGCAAAACAAAACAAAAGTAACAGCTCAAGAAAAAAAGAAAGAACTCCAATAGGCTTTTCTTTTCGACGTATCCCATCCCACGGATAAGCGTTGAGTTACTCTAATTTAAAAAGGCAGTGCAGAAATAAAGATAACTCAACTGTTCACTGCGAATCTTGCCCAGTGCTTATTTTGTAATGAATGATGGAAATGACTGTGGCATCGTCAGACTCACATGTTTACTCACCTTTGCCATGCCGTTGTTTTAATGTTTTAAATAGAACTTGGTAGAAATGCAGCTTTTTATCTTTGATTGGCCCAATGGAAGTGATTTGTCCTGTTGTCTTTCCAATCAGAACCAACAGTCTTTGCATGACAATTGCCGGTTTGGGACACTGTACTCGGTGGCTTGTTCACTCCCATTCCATGAAAGAGTACCTCCAGTTTGGTCCTTATTCCACTGCGGCTGCAAAGTTTGGAGGGGAAAAAAAAAACACAAAGCAGCTCAATGATTTGAGTTAAAAGATTTCTTTGTGTTCAAGAAATGAAATAAAATACAGGAAACATACAAGTTGCTGTGGATGAAGAATAGCACGCATTTGCTCTTTTTTTGGATTTTGATTAATTTCATTAATGACTTTTTGCAAGAATTACGCCGTTGTTCAATATTAAGCAATATTCATAATGGTATTAAAATACTGATTTCAAGCACCAGTAGGGCTGTGAGGTTAAGTGCTGTTTGTGTAGTCCTGCCATTTTTAACTCCCCCATTTTCTCGGGGAAAGGTTGTGGGCGGCTCGGCTTGATGGATACCTCTCATGTATGGCTTTGTGACCCCCACAGGGAAACTTGGTGGCCAGGACTCCTTCGAGAGCATGGACAGCCTGGAGAGTTGTGACCGGCTGACACAGTCCTGGAGTAGCCAGTCGTCTTTTGGCAGCCTGCAGCGCGTCCCCTCGTACGACAGCTTCGAGGTGGTCGAGGAATACCCCGCGACGCTACACAAACCCAAGGGAACCTTCAAGGACTACGTGAGGGAGCGGTCCGACCTCAACAAAGACAAGCCAGTTATCCCCGCTGCCGCCCTCGCTGGATACACAGGTGGGTCCTGCCCCTTACTCGTGTTTCATTCAAGCGTCTTTACTACAAAATCTCCTCTTACCTAAAAAATAACTTTTCCTGTTAATGAGTTTTCTTCTTCCCGGCCAAAAACTTCACAGACAACATAGTGATGTGGATGAAGTTCTACAGAGTGCTAAGGAGTCTCTCCTTTAAAGAGTCATATTATTAAATGATACAGTTAATGTGCTAATACGTATTTCATGGGCTACAGAGGATCAACATGACAGAAATCGTCTGTATTGACTGTTCTCCTCTTGTTCACTATGGACAAGTTGTGACTAGATTGCGATACTGACCTATGCGGGGCATCTGAACAGGAGTTGCGCTCATGCTGCGGTTGTGCAGCTTAAGTATGCCAGGGAGTGTGTTAGGATGCAGGTTTCTGGAAAGGATGGCGTCCTCAGCCAGTGGTCGCAATTGATAACACGCACATGATGCTGTTACTTTAAACTGCTGCATCAGATTATCTTTTTCTAAGGAAAAAAAAAAGCTAGATCAATCTGCTGAAGTCAAAACCAGGTACATTACAGGAAACAAACAAAACTTTACCGTGTCTTGTCCTCACTCTGCTTCACCCCTGAAGAGTTTTCGAATGTTGGTTTTATCTCCCCCACATCTCGACCTATTTTTCAAGTTGTCTTGGCAACCCTGGAGCAGCCCTAAATGATACCTGCCAGTACATTTTGCACTCGAGGGTAAATTTATCTCACAGGACCTCTTTCAACCTGCATAGTAGATTGTAGCAAAAAGGAGAGGGACTCGATTACTATCTAAAAACTTGCAACCATTTGCTCGTCAGCTTGACAAAGAGATTTTACATATTTTCGTTGTTGGTTTCTACATGAAGGTCTTATTGCTCTGCATTGCCCAGCAACGTGAAGATGTTTTAGCACTTTTTTCTAACACTGTTAGAAGCGTTCACACGCTACTTTGTCTGAGCTTATTCTGAGGATTCTAAACTGGCAGTTGTGTTCTCAGGTTCATGCACCATATTCGTAGGGATTTGACCACAAACTTTAATCGAAGAAATACTTTTTTTGTTTATGTGTTATTTAGTAGGACAATAACATTAGAATTTCCTGAATAACAGAGACTCTCTGACTTGGGCTGTTTCATTTCAGTTGACACCCATTTGCTTTCAGTGTAGCACCCAAGAATGTCTCGGAGCTAGAAACGGGGGCTGAGGCCCTCAGTGTTTCCTGATGAGGCAGGAAGGTGGGTGTTCAGTGCTATAGGAGAGGTTGAAAGGGGAGAGGGTAGCGATGGGTGAGAGGGGTGACTTTCTCAGCCGAGAGCCTGGTGCCCTAACATTCCGTTAAGGGCCGTCACAAATCACCTGAAAACTCAGTCACAAAGTTATTCGGTGCAGACGAGGGGGATTGCCGGTTTTGCATTTGCGTCATGACTGCGTTTGATTCAGATTTCATTGTACCTTTCACTTTCCTCCTGGCTTGTCTGCTGGTCTGCATTTTTTGTTTTACCAGCCTATGGAGTGGTATACTGTGAGGTATTAGCGTCAGATCAGACAAAATAGGCGTTTACATAACCCACAATAAAGATGAAAAAGTAAAAAACAAACAACCACACAGAACCACACTGGCTTTTTAAAAGAAACTACAATTAAGTTAGAACTATCAAGGCTGATGGTGGTGTCTTATAGCTTTGAACGCTTATATCGCCATCATGGTTTGCCTAGAATTCAATAACAGATATAATTACAATGTTGGGACTTCTTGATTGTGTTACCATGATATACCAAATAATTATGTAATGAATGAGAAGTTAATAAATTTCTACAGGACACATTGTTGCAATGCCTTTGCATGATGGAACGACCTCAAAATCAACCTAAAACACAGTATAACAAAATAATGCAGGTCTTCCACTTAGAATAACAGATGATTACATTTGTCAGAAATCTTGAATGACTTCAGTGACAGTTTATATAAGAGCAGCAGCCGAGATTTGATGAATATAAGCATTAAGCGTGTGGGCAGCACTGGAAGCGAACCTTATAGTAAATTGTTTAGTACCAGACGTTTAGTGTCAGGAAAATGGTATGAAACAAGCACTCTGGGAAAGTGTTAGTGTAGTTATATAGTGTAAATTGTTATCTGGCCAAGAATTATCGTGTATGTCACCAAACTTAAACACGCGACATCGTTTTCCCAACAATAAGCCATCTGAATGCGGGGCACACACGTATACGTTTGTATAATAATCAGAATAACTGTTTATGAAAGCATAAGCCTCCGTTTCCTGTCACTGCACCGCAAACTCAGGCATAAGTATGTCTCTTGTAAAGATCGGAGGGCGATAAGAAAGGTGAGAGATAGCTGAGGCATTGCCTTCGGTGTGAGGTTTTCTTGTTTGTCACCTCGAAGAGGAACGGCCAGAAACTGCCTGAACCGGTGTACTTTCACAACCCCGTTTGGTCTGGTCGGGCTAACGGCTTCGCGAACCACCTGCCCCGGGAGGAACACGCACCGCGCATCTTACTCATTTTTTTTCTTTTTCCTTTTGTAAGCCTGCCGCCAGCGTCTGCTGAAGCACCATCGCGAGGTTTGCTAGCCAGGAGACAGGGCAGCAGAAAATGAACGACGGCTGCCTCCGTGCCACACCAGGGCCCAGGTCTCGCCCGTTTCAAGGGGACGTGCTTTTAAAGCTTTACGAGGCGAGCAAACCCAGGGAAAATAAGTAGGACATAAAATGCTGTGGCAAGCACAAACCTGGCCCTGTGATCTCGCTCTCGTTCTTCATATTGCGCTCCGGTGGAGGACCTTTTGAAGTGGTAATTCTGGATGGGCCTTTAATAGATTAGACTAGTTGCTGCTGAGCTGTTGCATCGGATTGTGATTTAGGGGTGAAGCGGTGCAAAACAAGGCCAGTTAGGCTGCAGATAAAATCGCCGTATCAGAAGACATGGGCGGCACTGCAAAACTGCAGTAGAGGAAATTTCAAAACTGTGCAAGAAATCTCATGGTTTATCTTGAAAGAATTTATTCCTTACTGTTTAGCTCGGGTTCTGATTAGAGTATCTGTCTCCTGATTATGTCAAGGTAGGCCACTGCATCTCAGGATAATCGCTAGCATAATTTGGATGACAGCCTGCTGGAATCCACCCTGGTGTTCTGTGTAGATCATGCATGAAAGCTTCTAATACTTTTGCAAGGCGTTTGCAAAGTGCAGGCGATGCATCTTGGCTTAAACTGTACCTTTGAGGCATCTAATCTGCTAACTAGGTGACTGTTCGCCTGCATAGTTATCACCTGAGGTAAGCAGAGAAAACCACCACTGGGATTTATATGCGTCGAAGCTGATGGAGATACTGCAGCCTCACACAGGACATGTAGACCCATCCTCGCATTATCTTGGATATCTTGGGTCAAATAACTTGCTCTCACGTCACCTCGGTGACAGTCTGTGGTTCTTCAGGTTAGGATGCTGTACCTGTGATAAATCCCATGTCAGGCAAAGTGATTTCACTGTTGGGCCCTTAGCTAAGACCATTGGTCTCCAATTGCTCCAGGGACACTCTGACAGTGTTTTTTGTTTTATGGCTCTTTGGATGAAAGTATCTGCAAAATGAACGAATGAACGAACGAATGAACGAACGAATGAACGAACGAATGAACGAACGAATGAAAAATAACAGCGCCCATGTAAACACAAAAGCGCACCTGATTAGAGTTTCCCTGTGAGGGCGGATGACCCCTCCTTTTCTGGTGAAATGGGATGTCCCAGAACGAGGGGGATGCTAGCCAGACCCGTACCAAGGCATCACGGAGGTCCAGCAGCAAGATGCTTACAGAGAGACTGCTCTGTTACTGATTTATCAGTCCTCATTTCAGGCATTCCCCGGATTCACTCTATGATGAAGACATTATTGTTTTTAGCCAGAGTGACATTATCTACATGGAATTTATATGGCATAGAGGGGACTAGAAAAAAAGTATAGAAATAAATTACACACCCATTAGACTATAGAGATGACATGTAACAAAGAGCCAAAAAGCTACTGTATAACAGTTTTTAATTAATGCATATATATTTGTCAACATGTAGCACATATTGTATCTATAAGTGGATCTGATTGAAAATGTTCCATTGTTTTACTAGTTATGAGCTACTGCGCCATGAAAGGATCAGTAATGAATTGCAGTCGTGTGTTCGGTTGCTGCACTTTGCATGACTGCACTTTGGAAGTTTTGCTTTTGGGTAGCCAGCCAAAGGTTCCCTGTGGTAAGCAATGGTTCTGATCCATCATTCTGCTTCTGTCGTGCAGGCAGCGGACCCATTCAGCTGTGGCAGTTTCTCCTGGAGCTCTTGACGGACAAGTCGTGCCAGACCTTCATCAGCTGGACGGGAGACGGATGGGAGTTCAAGCTTTCTGACCCGGATGAGGTGAGAGGCCGAGTGTCAGCGATTAGCGGGGTGGGGCTATACAGGGGAACGTTTACACTTTGAAGGCGTCATTCGTTAACTAGACAAATGTCAACCCCACACCTTCTATAGAACGACTTACAGAATCATCATGTAGTTTCCATGAAGTTACATGTCATTGCTAATCCAGTTGAGCATTAAAAAGGTATTTCCACATCCGTTACAAACATATTGATTATTTGTGATTTGCACATTTAGAAGTATTCTTATCTAGCATTAGTTCTGGATTGTTTTCTTTGACAGACTTCAAGGATGAAGATCCGTCTACCCTGCATTAGAAAATAATGTGCAATTTCTCCATTTTTATATTCCTTCTGAGAGACGTACTCCGAAGAATTTTAGTACAATTTATTTGTGTAATAAATAAAATCAGACTGACTGACTGGTCTTGCCACACTGGGAACAAAAAGGCCCTGAACCATTTTCCCCTCATTTTCCACATAGCTATAAATGATACCTGGAAAGTGTGTTGGTCCTCTCTGTCTCTGCTTACGCCGTGTGTTGACGTATCGGTTGTCCTCGCAGGTGGCCCGGAGGTGGGGGAAGAGGAAAAACAAGCCGAAGATGAACTACGAGAAGCTGAGCCGGGGTCTCCGCTACTATTACGACAAGAACATCATCCACAAGACGTCGGGCAAACGCTACGTCTACCGCTTCGTCTGCGACCTGAAGAGCCTGCTGGGATACGCGCCTGAGGAGCTACACGCCATGTTGGATGTTAAGCCTGACACGGACGAGTGAGGAGGGGCTGGGAGGATGCGCCGGGTGTGGGGGGGAGGGGGTTAGATACCGGGTGCTAGAAGGATTTATGTGCAGACTGGTGGGCGTGCTGGGACCAATCCAAAGTCTTTTTTAACGCATAGCTCCAGCCAGTTTTACTGTTTGGGCTCTTTGCGACAACGACGTCGAGCGAAAAGGCTCTGGCAGTGTCGCGTACCTCACCTTAGCCTCGTTCACCTAGGACCACGTGTATGAATACAATACACACAATCCTACATATATTTATAGACACATAGATTGTAGACACATATAAATGCATATGCGTGTAAATAAGAGATTGCATCGTGGCTCGAGGTAAACAGACAGCTATCGGTTAAAAAAGACGACAATTCTGCTTAATAGCACAAGCGACTGACATGGAAGGGAGCAGGAAAACAGTGGAAGATGGCGAGATGGACAAGGTCCGGGACGAAAAGTTTCCTGCCACGATAACTGTTGCCAAAATTTCAGAGGAACTATATAAAGTATATGATATATACTGTACATACTTGCAGCCTCTCTGCACACAGACCATGGGCAGAGCTCTAAGCCAAGATCCAAAAAGGGTTTCATTGTTGATTTTTTTATTTTTTTTTCTAGAAGTTTGTGCCAGTATTATTTTCTTTAACTCCTGTCTTGATGAATTCCATGTTATGTAGGTGTGTGCTAGCATTTCCCCTAGAAGATCATATGTTTATGGGGGTAGGAAACTGTAAAATTATAAATGTGTGTCGATTCTGGCCCTATATGGAGGGATGATCTGACGATTGATTTTTGCTTCTGTTGACACTGACATTTTCATATGTGTTGAAAACATGCTTAGTCATTTCAAGAGAGGCCAGTTCCCACAACTGAAAATGGCCGTTTTGCTTCTTGAGAGCAACAGTTGCCTTCGCGTTGCAAACGTATTCCCTCAGCGTTAAAACACATGCACTCACACACACAGCACTGACTGCAAAGTACCTTGTAGTCGTTTTCTTGTTGGCCATTTCAACGGCTTCCACACGCATCCTCGGGGTTTCAGGTTATGTGAGGGTTGAAATACCGTTGACATGGGTCAGCTGTCGGGAGCTCAGTGTCACAGAATAGCCCAGTTTAACAGCCGCCTCATACCATATAGCTGTAATACGTGGATGGCGAAGCGTATGTTTCATTTTTTTATTTTGCTACCAGAGGTGTGATTGTGCAGTAAAATATAGCATAATATCCCTAAGTCTACCTACATTTACATTTTCAGCATTTTAGCAGGCGGCAGTTTTATTAATTTTTTTCTTGCAACAAAACAGTTGCTGTAATCAGCAAATGATGATGGAAAATTAACCTGAAAAGTGACAAATCTTAAAAGTCGAGACAAAGGCGAAGGAAAACCCTGTTCGTTTAATTGAATCAGGGCTGTAATTGAATTGCGAGCCATTTGCTTGAGGTATTTGTTACAGAGGAAGGACTGGGAACGTAGGTTGAATGTACTGTATTACAGTTTATATTAGAAATTCAATAACCTTGGGAGAAGAATAAGCGTCTCTGATCTTACACTGAGTTAAGTTGCCTAAAGTCGTAATGAGCAAGACTGGCCATTGTAACCCAAGGGTTTTTCCTGGAATGAGAAGGTAAACAGACAGAATGGGTTGAAAAGGGGATACTGAAAAGAGTTGCTCTATATTTTGAGAGACTGTAGGCGTCAGAGAAAGAGTCAGAGCGAATTACGAGGTATTTGCTGGTCCGCTTCGCTTCATAAATAGGTGGATGGAAAATGGGCCTACGGTCTGGATACATATTTGGGCATTGGGGTTATAAGGACTGCATTTGGAGGATTGAAAATTCTGTTTTTGTTGTAGCTAGCCGATTCCACTAATAGGCGTTAAAGAAACAGCGGTATGAAGCAACACTTGAGCTATGAGAACGTTTTTGAGGTGAATGCATCTTGGTCAATATTGAGGAGGTCGCTAGCCAGTATGAAGTATAAACTGGCATTGTTTTATCAGATTTATGAGCGATATGTCAGATTTTTTTTTTTTTGGCCAAACATTATTCTATTGAGTTTGGAAGATGCATTACTGACATATCTATGTATTCATTCAAAGCAGTTGAATTTAAACAAGATGTTTCAAGACCAGGTTGCCCCCAGGATAAAGTAAAACAAAGGCATGTCAGGATTCCGCTCAATGGGAATATCACTGCATGAAGACTGTATGGGGAAAAACCAGTCTTAACATTTTTATTTTAAGATGATATTTTATTGTTTACAATGGCAGAATGTCACTTGTTGTGCTTATAATACCATTGCAGTTGTCTGTTTGTACAGATTGTATTTCATATGATCTGTTAGGAGGAGCTCGATCCAAAAACAAACTAAACAGATAATGCTAGTAATAGGGAACAGAATGTTAGAAATGGTCATGATGTACATCCAGTCTCTCATAAACAGGGGCTGGAATTTAGTACGTGAAGGATGGTCTTCCCGATTTTATCCAAATAAACGATAGGCCTTAAATTTCCCTGCCGGACAATCCATTTATACTTGTTGCCATGGGTGAGATTAAAAATATTTACTTCCACACTTAGTAGTTGGATGCTGTTGTGTTTTATGAAATTGTGTTAGATAATGGATGCTTGGTGGGTGGGTTGGGGGGGGGTTTTGAATATTTTGTGT
>JABFEA020000057.1:124837-152502 GCA_019775915.2 Cyphomyrus plagiostoma
CCCCCCCCCCCCCCCCCCCCCCCCCCCCCCCCCCCCCCCCCCCCCCCCCCACAGGAATCTTTAGTGTTCCCCTGTTTATGGATCGATCCGGACATCTTCAGTTTACACACATGTTGCCGAATGTGCATACTGAACCTCTGAAAACAAAAAAACGTTTGTCTGGTGTGAGCTAGGATAAACATCCAGTTGTTTCATTCCTTATATCTTTTTGTTCATTCTGTCATTCCAAAGAGTGTTCTATGTGAAATGCACTGGTGTGGAGGTTTGGCCTTCTGGATAACTGCTTTCACTATGCCATCCACAGCTTTGGGCTGATTAAATTTTTTTTTGTCTTTTTACAGAATCATCTGTGCTATAGGACGTAGCTTCTCTGGCTACAAAATCTTATCAGTGAGAAAATCATATCCTGTACCCTCAGTGTTATGTATATTGTAATCACGTGTTGCACGGATCATGTTAAATGGACTTTATTTTGACATTTACACAGACACACACACACACTCATCCAGACACACACTTATCTGTGGTATTTAAATGCATACCACCTAGTATTCCGTCAGGAATTTTTGTCGTCGATGTTACTGTTGTTCCTGTTTTTTGTATATTTTATAGTGTTCCTGTATTTTTTATGTTATTGAGATCTTTTTTAAGTATTGTTTCACAAACATTTGAATATTTTTCAAATAATTTATATTTTATAAACTTTGAAATATAAGATGCAGACAGCTGGTGCTTTAACAGGAAATGAAAGTGGAGGTGAGAATAAATAAATGTAGCGATTTTTCTTTTTTATATACATAAAAAAATGAACAAAATATTGAAGACCTGTCTGCAAAACAGTTATGTAAGAAAAGGCTGATGCTGGCCCATCATTGATTTCTGCTGGAAGGTTTTTTATAAACTGTAGCGTCTATTCCTATTGTACTAAATTGTTATGTTACAGAAATATATGTGACAAAATGCTGAACTGTCCTGTGTGGTGTGTTTTCATTTTTTGTTTGCCTGGGGAGGAACGGCTGAAGTGTCAAAGTGAGCACTGATCTCAAATGATCCCCCCACCATAGAAGGCCACATTCCTGCAATTTTGACACCTGACCTGTATAAAGCATCAATAGGGACCTGGTGCCCTTTAAATGCCATTGGAAACCAAGAGAGATGAATTTATATGTTTGCTACCCATTGTAGGGTTATGATCCACAACATAATTTATTCATGCCTCTGATTAATGTGATTTGTTAAAGTTTAATAAGCACTCAGCTCCATTCTATGCCCACTCTATGAACACCGGTGAAGCATTTTGACAATGGAAGGCATTAAGATCCATGTGCAAGGATGAACATGCCAGATGTTCACTTAGGAAACATGCAGACATTGATACATAAGACCCCATATTCTCAGCATTGTGCGGTGGACAGAGGAGGTTGTGAGCTCACTTCCTCACCAAACAGCATTACTGTTAAAGTGCTATCAGAGATTCAAGGAGAGGCTCAGCTGTGAACTTACTTATGCTGGGATGCTGTCCTTGAAGTACTGGCTGTTATCATTTATTTTTTAAACGTACCACAGTTCCTTTGGTGTTGTTTGAAGTAGACCAAAGAGGATTTAAAGGGTAAGTGGTTATTTTATTTTTTGGGAGTTAAACATTAAATGGATGACTTTCAGAGTGTATCCTGTATTGCTTATGATGCTCAGGATAAGTGTCTAGAAGGTTAAAAACAGAGAATACAATGATTGTTTTCAATGGTTTTTTTTTCCCTGTTGTTTAATGACAAGGCCATCACAGGCATTGATCTCACTCAACCAGAATCCCCAACCTTTCGCAATATCGAGACACTGTGATACAGATTTTTTCCACCTGAACTGGAACATGATTTAATAACAAAACGTGTGGAACACGATGACCCATTCTGACGTGGGGCCAGTCCATCTTTCCTGTTCCTTTCTGGAGAGCTGCCTGGGCTGCGGGGGTAAACTGGACCTGCCCCGATCCCCCACCCCCTCGATTCCTCCCCCAGTGTTTTCATCCAGTCACGTACCAATGGTTAGTGAGCGGGTGGCGTCAGCAGGGATACACTCATAGTGGCCCATTCATCCGCTTGCAGTCCTAGGCTTCAATAAATTCCACATGTCTAAATAAAAACACAGAGTGCTATCTCCCGCCTAGGCTCTCTGTGCCTCCATTCCCCTCCCCTCCACACCCCGGCGGCAAGCAAAACAAAGACACTGCTAATTCACTAGTCTGATCCACAACTGACCCCTTCCAGTTACTCCTGACAGTGAAATTTTTGTTTCATTATGGGAGCTCTATATAAGGTCACGTTAACCATAATGAAACCCAGCTCATCCCAGGGTTTCCCAAAATGCAATGCAGCAAAAAACAGGTTGACTGAGAATAGCTTACTGGAAGGGGCTGTGGTCATGTTTTTCTTGTGAGCTACTAAAAAAAAAAAAAAAAAAAAACAGTTCTATAAATAGTAATGAGAACATAAATATTTTGTCAGCATTTTCTCTTTAATTTTGTTTTGTCACCACGAGAAACTTGTCAGGCCTCCAAAATAATATGTAATATTCCATATTTAGGCATGCAGAGAATATTCTAGAAGCTGTCCAGAATTTCATGGTAGCCATTAGATTATGTGCTTGTGGGTAAGACTTGGGCGTGGAAAAGTGCACTCTATCAAAGTTGGTGAGTATTAACATATGCACATAAATGTAAGTTGCATCAAAATGAAAAATATGCATTATGTAGACTATCAAATCTAAAACCAAGTATTATCATTCACAAAATGTAATTGTGCGGTATATTCCTTTAGTATTTCTAATGTTCATAACCATATTTTGCAATTTATATGTTTAATCCTTGTATTCAAAGGTATTTCCTATTAACTTGATTAAAATCATACACGAGTACAGGGGTTGGACAATGAAACTGAAACCCCTGCTTTTAGACCACAATAGTCTATTAGTGTGGGGTAGGGCCTCCTGTTGTGGGCAATGCAGCACGAGATTGTTGGGAATGACAGATACAAGCCCTGCACAGTGGCCAGAGGGATCCTCAGCCATTCATTCCTCTTACAGAACTGTGGCCAGGTCACTATGTGATGCTGGCAGAGGAAAACATTTCCTGACTCGCTCCTTTAAAACACCCCAAAGTGGCTCAATAATACTCAGATTGGGTGACTGTGGCAGGTCATGGGAGATGTTCAACTTCACTCTCACGTTCATCGGACCACTCTGTCACCAGTGTGTACTGGTGCATTATCACCCTGATACACAGCACCACCTTCAGGTTATAATGTTTGAACCGCTGGGTGAACATGGTCTTCCAGAATGGATTGGAAGTCCTTGGGAGTGATGTGCCCATCTAAAAAAAGTAGCAGGTCAAGGGAATACCATGATACTGCAGTCCAAATCATCACTGATGTTGTTACTTACGTAACAGTCGGGGTGGTAAGCTTCTTTGGAGCTTCTCCACACTGTAACTCTCCCATATGTGTGTAAGACAGTGAAGCTGGACTCATCAGAGAACAATACATGTTTCACATTGCCCACATTGCCCACATTGCCCACAGCTGCTGGCACCACTGAACCCAACACTTGGCACTAGTGGCCAAAGGTTTGTCGATAGCAGCCCAACCATGAATACTGACCCTGTGAGCTCCTGGTGCACATTTTACTCTGCAGTTAGTTGGGCAGCTGTGTCTTCGTGTTTGTTCCATACAGAAATCTTCCTCTTACATCCACAGTTACTCCTGTTTGATGTGGTCCTTCCTTCATGGCGGGGATGCTGACATTACCCTGAATTCACCACAAAGAC
Organism: Cyphomyrus plagiostoma; assembly: GCA_019775915.2. Taxonomy (NCBI): domain Eukaryota; kingdom Metazoa; phylum Chordata; class Actinopteri; order Osteoglossiformes; family Mormyridae; genus Cyphomyrus; species Cyphomyrus plagiostoma. The sequence goes on from JABFEA020000057.1 coordinate 128,655, forward strand.
TTGCTGTCCTATTGACAGATGCACCAACGAGACGCACACCAACACTTTGTCCTCTTTTGTACTGATATTTCTCCCATTATGCTGCATGGATTGCAATATTTTACGCACAGCTGTGCCATTGCTCTGCTAATTCAACCTCTCCTGCTACAAATGGAATGTGTAATCATCGTGCATGTATAGGTGTAAAACCTCAAACACTTTTCACCAGGTGTTTCTATTTCCCTGTCCATTTCCTGTATGTCTTTAGGGTGATTATATGAACCTTGTGTACCTATTTAGTCTTATAGTGTATCATTATTTACGTAGGGTATGATTTTAAGAACGAGCTAAGATTGTCTGATCACAAAGCCTCATCAACGTCATTAAGTGAATAAAAATATTAATACACTTTAAATATGAGTATAGGTAAAATTAGGAAGTCACATTGCTATCGTGGTACCACGTGATGAACAATGCAGCCTTTATAGAAAGGCATATAACAAAAGGAGATGAAGCACTGCTTCGTAAGCAGAAGGAATGGCAGTGCTTACTCCTACACATAGGAGGAGGCTCCTCACTATAGTATCTGATTTAGCCTTCCGGGTATTGATTTATATCTCTGACTAACACTGCCTCTAAACATGCAATGATGGACACCCATATTGGTTGAGGCTTCGGCAAAAACAAAAAACTGCCTACGTTCTGCAGCCCGTTCAAATCATCAACAGTACAGATATACGAGGTCTGAACATCTCCACACAAAATGTCGACAGGTTTTTCAGTATTTGTATAACAACCCCAAGAGGCTTATTATTTTCTCTTTATTTTTGAAATACCTAGCCAACCATATTGTTTAGATTCTTATTGGTTGGTTTCCCGAGTTTCCATTTATTTATCTGGCAGATTGTGCAAGTAAATAAGCATCATTAAGCAACAATGACCGTTCGGGCAATGATGCAATCAGTAAGAATGCTATTGTGCAATGCTGCCACATGATTTACAAAAAACTCTGTAATACAGCATGTGCATCGTGTGCTTAAGGTGTAACACAGGGGCGGCCAACTTCAGTCATGGGGGGCCAGTGCCCTGCACATATTTTGGTTTCCCCTCATTTAACACACCTGATTCAACTCCTTGTGCTAATTACCACACAGCTCTTGAGCGGAATCATTTATGGTGGAACAAGGAAAGAACTGAGCTTCACAGGGCTCTGGAGTTGGGCAGCCCTGGTATAACAGATTGCCTTTGGTGCCCATTCCAAACAACATTTAGAAATAAGTTCACCATGGAACAAAAATCACACAAAGCCACCCATGGAGACTGTAAGGAAGCTGAATTTGGTATGAAGTGGAGGTACATCTCAGGTAGGAGTGCTGTCAGACAGAGGAGAGACATTTTGAACTCCTACTCAGTCCTGAAGCTGATCCCCAGGGTCTCAGAGCCAAAAACAGATGGGATTCCAATGTCTGGCCTTTCATACCTTGAACTTTCAGATGTTATATTGCCCCTGAGTCTGTCCACTGCCAAATACTAGGTTGACATTGTATTTCCCCCCATATTCGGTGTGAAAACGAATATATGGACCATGTAAGATGATGAGGGTTCATTACTATGGAATTAGTAATAAATAAAAGGTATTGATATATTTAGTATTTGGGTGCATTGGTACTGCCCACCGACCATCGCAGCATCAAATGTTTCTGCTAAGGGATCTGCTAATTTTGACTTCTCTCTGATGTTCATGTGTATATTGTCAAATAAAGGTCATCAGATGAGCAGTGGAAAGAGTCTGTATAACTAAACTGGAATTTGATTTGGTAGAAACTAAAGACACAGGGATAATGTTTTAAATATCTTTGACCTGTAATTTTGTCACACAAATCAGTTTCTGGGGCATAAGAAGCATGACCTTCTGTCTTGAGTAATGAATGTGCAGCTTCTTGATCCACCTAAGCACTGAACTTTTGTTTTTCTTTTTATAAATGTAACCTTTTATCTTAGCAACAGGATTGACTGTGCTTTGCACCGAGCTGGAAAAACTTCTTTGTACAAAAGGGCCATTCATATTGATAGGAGCTTTTTTAAAAAAATAAGGATGGAGGTCTCTGCCCACGAATTGACTATCGAGCTCTAAACGCCATTACCCATAAGCACCGCAAGTCCTTGCCTCTGCTCCCCTCGGCCTTTAGCAGGTCCCTTATGAGATGTGCACCAAGCCTCATCTCCCTAGCGCCTACATCCTGATCCCTATCCAAACTGGAGGTGGAGTGGGAGTCACGCTCCCTCAACGCTGGAGCGGAAGTGGGAAGTTGTGTCCCTGTGTGTTCTTTGCCAGGGAACTGACCGCTGCAGAGAGCAGGTACGACAGCAGCATTGGGGAGCTGTTTGCCATCCAGCTGGCGCATGAGGAGCGCCTGCACTGGCGGGAGGGTACTGCCCACTGACCATCACAGTGTCAAACGTCTGAAATGTGCCCTGTGACAAGTTCAGTGGGCACTCTGCTTTAAGCTCAAAGTGTCAACCCTCCCCAGGGTGAAGAACACCAAGGCAGCTGGCCTCTCTCGTCAGTTTGCCCCTTCAATCAAAAGCGATGAACCAGTCCCTATTTTACTTAAATCTTGTTTTCTCAGGCCTGTCACTCATCAAGATGACTCTATGCAAGAGGCCAGGCACGATGAGCCTGTCCTGGCCAGCTGCCCCACCAGAAAGGTCTATGTTCCCTCCACCATTCCGTCAGCCACTATACAATGGGTACATACAGTGGAGTTGTATTTATAAACGTAAAGTAATGATTGAGAGATGATCTGCAAAGAGGAGTGGACCAAAACTTCTAAAATGTGTGCAAACTTGGTCATCAATTACAAGGAACGTTTGACCTCTGTGCTTGAAAACAAGTATTAAGTCTTTTTTTGTTAGAGGGTTCAAATACTTATTTCACGCAATGAAATGCAAATCAGTTTCTATCTTTTATTTAAAGTTATTTTTTCAATTTTCCTTTTGATGTGCTATCTGTCACTGTTAAAATAAACCTACCATTGAAATGATACTGTTCTGAGACTTTTCATTTCTTTGTCAATGGACAAACTTACAAAATCAGTGAGGGGTCAAATAATTATTTCCTCCACTGTACCTCCCTCCACTTGGGGCACCGCCGGATCTCTGCTACTATGTGCCTCCTGGCCCAGTGATACTCATGGCCTGGCTGGAAGACTTTGTACCCTCCTGCCTCTTTAAATCCAGTGCTACCTCCGCAGTTCCTCCGTGTGCCGCTTTACTGAGCTTTTCTTGCTTGTCTCCCATAGCCCTGAGCCGACCTGCCTGCTGGGTTCCCGTCCGCTCCTGCTTTTCCTGGATCACTCTGATCTCCCGACTCTGGTTCTTTGTCTTCAGTGTTGGACCAACTTCCCCATCTTACATGACCCTGCGTTCCGTGACCTCGACAACATCCCAGCATCTCGATGCTGCCTTTAATTGGCCTGGATTAAAAAACACCTCTCGACTGTTTCTGTGATAACGACAATAATAATTAGCAGAAGAAGAAGAAAAAGAAGAAGATACTATTCTAGTATAGTATATAAGAGAATATTAGAGGAATTTTTAGGAGTCTAATCATCAAAGAAAGTCAGAAAGTCAGGCTTCCTCATATGTTACAATACTGCCACCCAAAACTCACTCGGTCCCCAAGTAATCCAATGTCCTTTTGTTAAATTTCCAAAACAGACTTTTTTGAAAACGTATCTCACGGTCTTGAATGAGTTTTGGAAATTTGGTCTTCACTTGTACTGTGCAGAGCTGTGTCACGCTCTGTGATGTGTACTCGCCGAACGTGGTGGTTTCTCAGACCTCAGCTTTCAGCTGGCAGTCATTGCAGGGCGATACCCAAAATAAAATACAAGGAGGTGTCTTATCAGGTGTGACTCCCTCACACCTCTCGCTGATTTCCTTGCACACACTCGGTTGCAGCTTTTCACACTCATGTTCCCTTTTGACCCCGCACCTCAGCTCTGTGCAGGAGGGGTTGGATTATCATGCCCCCTCTTCACCTTCTTGTCCACATGCTTCCCAGAGATGAGGGTCTACTGCTGCCCGGCCTGATACCGTCCCGGGTTCGATGACACCTTCACACACTACATGCACAGAGTTTGCATGTCTGTTATGGAAAAAAAAAAAATCTACAAGTAGATGGGGATTTTACTGGTTATTTTTATCTCACCAAAAAAAGTTTCCATTGCTTTTGAAAGAGAGGAGCATACAAAAAGAAAGAGAGAGAGAGAAAGAGAGAGAGAGAGAGAGAGAGAGAGAGAGAAGGCTCACCTGGAGGAGGCAGGCAGAGTAGAGTGAGGCCTGGACCTAAAGCCGCCCCTCCTGTCGCACCCTGCAGGAGACTGTCCCCCTTTCAGCTTCCCACCCAAATATTTACTTAGTGGACTCGGCTGTCTCTCAGATTGCCTGAGCATAAATAAATGTGGGGACGGTCTGATTTAAGAAACCAGGTGGGATGTGATGTTAGGGGCGAGGTTGGCCTCAGCGTGACGTGCAGGACTCAGAGCCTCCCGGCTCTGATTATTTTTGAAGGCTTGGTGGAAATGCTGCTGGTTCTTGTTGCAGCAATATTGTAAGGATAAAATGCAAGAAGTTGACCCGCAAACAACTGGCACCTGAAATTCACGTTTCTGGAAAACTGGTTTACTTACCTAAAAGACGCACATGTTCTTGTTCGAATGAACATACACCTCTCTCAGTTTCAGCCACATGTAACCTACATTTACTACATCAGTGTTAAAAAGTGTTTTCTGAAGTACAACAACCATTGGCTTTCTGCACCTGTTACCCTTCAGTCAGACAGTCGTTCTTTGCTGCATTGTTAAATTATATTTTAAAATGAAATGAAATCTATTCATTATTAAAGATATTTATTATTATAATGATCGCAGCATATTGGGGTGCATGTTATAACCTGTGTAGGAAATAACACCTTACCTCTTCTGTGGACTTCCAAACATAATACAGAAAATGAATGTGAACTGTTTTTTAATTTGGCCATTGTCTTAAAGTGGTATGCTTCTTCAAGTTTGTCCAGTGAGATACATTTGGATTTAATAATATGAAATCACAAAAATGAAGTGAAACTTAAATGTGAATGATTAGCATTAAGAAACATATTGGCTTGAAAATTAAGAGCAGTGCTGTGTGATGTGAGAAGCCTTGGTGTGATGTTGTGCTTTGGGGTGCACTGCATTTGAGAGTGGAATTACACAGCACAGAAAATGGCCTAAATTCTTATGCGGCTCTGCTTTTAGCACGTTCCTGTTTATGACAGCTGTGACCAATCATTGTCTTTTTTAGTTTTGAAGGGATCCTTGACATCCTGGCTAAAGCTATGCATTCTCGCCCGACAACACCCTCGTGGAACATGTTTTATTTGTGTCTCACGGTGCTGTGTGGCAGAATCAAATTTCAGCAGTAAACACTGAGCAGAAATTTCTTTAAAAATGTAACTATACTGTCACTGGTACGTTATAAATCACATTCCCATGATACTAACTGGGAAAATGGTTTCCTAGTTTCTGCCACTGTAGGGAACCCAGCGCAAGTGATGATAACAGGGACAAAATAAACTCCAACGTGAGCAGGCAAATAGTAAGGTGTGCACTTTATGGCCTTCTCAGAAAACGTGCTATTAAGCTATTTTATTTTGTTTACTCACTCCGACATCTCAGAAACCAGGCCGAGCTTTCCTCACCTCTTGTTTCTTGCTAATGTGTTTCCCCTCTTGCCACAGACTAAGATGTCAGGGACGGGTGTTGACTATATTATGGAGGTTTGCAGGGGTCAGGGAAGAGGCCCCTCAGCTTAGGTCACCATTTGCATTTTTATTACAGCTGTCACATTTAGCAATAACATGGGCCGCCCCTTGTGGGGCACCAGTGTTCGGGGGTTGTGGACACGTGCCCGCCAGTGTCTCCCCAGGAATGAGAGCTTCCTGTGCGGGCCAGGCCGTATTCATGAGGGGTATAGGTCGAACGGTGGCCCATATTTTGGACAGGAAATGAGGTGGTTTCAGATGCTAATGAGGGCCCTCCATTAGTAACAATGACTGATCACTGCCACAGCGGGGGCCGGTAATCACCAGGGCACAGGGAGACGTGAGCTTCCACTCTAAGAAGACGCGCAGGGGGCATTTGGGGGGGCAGCCACCAAAGAATGCCAGCAGGCAGCTCTGCTTTTGTCACCAACCAAGTTCTCGTCCATTGTGCCTAAACCAACAACAATATACCGAGCTTCCCTGAGTGAGCCAGCGCTAACGCTAATTTGCGGCCAACATCAATGGACGACGCTAACTGTGCTAAGGCTGCTCAGTGCACAGCCTTCATTTACCCTCTGCTCAAAAAATAGGTTGTTGCAGGAGAAAACATGGCACTGCAGTTAAACAGGTCACACTTAAAGGCAAGGTGCCAACTGCACTTAGATGCTAAGAAAATAATACTTTACTAAATATTTTTTTTCTCTCAAAAGAGCCCCTTTCTGTTTTTGACAATATCTGTATTGAAAATAGCACTGGCAGATCTTCTGTGTTTAAATATGTTACTGGGTAGGCTAAATGATAATTTTGTTTTTTTGATACGTACCTTTCCAGTGACTAATATTGCAACATAGCAAATCACAGTATAGTATAGTGACACATCAATAATAATGTTTATTGTTGTTACTACTATTATGGAAATAATGCCATTAAATGAGCAGCCCTCTTAATGTCAAGTGTAAGACAGGCAAATCACACCTGCTAAATACTGACAAGACACTGATTAAGTGAATGAAATAGAAGTGAATTGTTTATGAAATTACAATTGAACCATTTTATTCCATTACCCCCTCTTACACTATGAATCAGTACTTTTTCTTACTTCTGATTGTAAATGTAATTCCATGCATGTGTGCTTCCGTTTGTACAAGTGGACCTTGTGTGTGTGTGTGTGTGTGTGTGTGTGTGTGTGTGCGTGTGTGTGTGTGTGTGACTGTGCAGCTGGATAAGAACAGGTTTTGGTTACTGCCCAGTTGCCGCATTTAATGTTTTCACTTCTTTTCAGCTGCAGGCCGGATGGGATTCGCCAGCATTCCCAGGACATCTGCTCTTCGCGCCCACGTTTCTCTCCCTGGAACCAATCAAATTGCCCGTGAGCCTCTCAGACCAGGCAGAGCCAACCTCTGATTGGCTATGAGAGCCAGGGCCCAGAAAGGAAGGCTGAATCCTGAGAATTTTCAGAAACAAGCCCCTGTCTGCCTTTGCTCTGTCCAACATCTGCTTCCAATCAGAGTACCCAGCCTGTCTCCCCCCACTCCATATTTCACACAGCCCCCTCAAAGTGCACTACCCCGTCAAAGTCCTCTTTCTTGCTTTGTTTGCAACTTTGCTAACAGTATGTTCAAAAAATTGACCCAATTTACTCTATACAGCTCAGAGAACATGGATTGTGCATGTCAACCAGGGAACAATTTTATCGACTCACTCACCAATATGAAACGCGGATACCGACATGATTATATCCGACCGATATCTTGTTTACTGTGTGGCAACGTCTGTGTATCAGTGCAGTTTGGTTCTAGTCATATTTCATCCTTGAAACCATTTCAGTCGCAAGCGATAAACAGACTTTATTTACGCTCTGATACTAACAAACGGAGAAGCATGAACAGGAGGCGAAACCCCGTCGCACCATTCATTCAGGCTTTTTTTTGCCACGGCTCTTGAGTCATCTGACGTGTGCAGCTTCACGGCGAAACGCAGAAGGGACGCCAAAAATAAATATCGAGCCGAGAACGGGGGACCCTAACGACGCATTGTTCTGCGGGCCAGTGTTTTTTTTCCGGAAGAAGCAAGGATGGGGAGAATCTGGGGAAAGACATAGGAGATAAGAGTGGGCTGGGATGGAGTTTGGGGTGAATATCGGCGGTGGTGGTGGGGGGGGGGGCAGGGTGTGAATGGAGAAAAAGAAAACCCACACTATCAGGGTCTGATACTGCCCCCATGTTCTCCCCTCCCTGAGAAAGCTAAGCCAAGTCTCTTGGCTTCACCCTTCTCGCTTTCCGTCCCAACTTTCCCTCCTATCAGGTTTTTTTTTTCCCTTTTTTTTCGTTTTTTTGCAAGCATTTTAGTTTTTTTATTTCCCAATTACACCACTGTTTTACTTTCTTGTGTGGTCCCTGATTTAGCTCTTCTTACATGACTTTCAACTAGTCTGTGTCAATAAACACGAAAACCTGCTTGTAATAACAGGTATTTTCCGTAAAATGTTCTGAGAAATGCACCGCCGTTCTCTGGGAGCTAACGAAAACAGATGAGGGTGGAATTTTGTCCCGTTCTCATTGCCTTTGACACCTATGTCCTCTTTGGCAGCTATGTGTTGGGTCCTAGAAGAATCTAGGATGTCAGAGGCAAGAGCTGAAGAGGGTGTAATATTTTACTGTTACTGTATTTTATTGTTATTATGCTAAGAATCATTAAATTAGGATGGTACAGTGAGAAGCATGACATCTCCTACTTTGGGAGCTGTTAGATAAATTTCAGTCTCAGCTCTGTGTGCATGTTCTCCATCCATCCTCTGAAACCACTTAATCCCACCTGGGGTTGTGGGGGGGGACCAGAGTCCATCCCAGGAACAATGGGCACAGGCGGGAACCAACCATGGCCACCAACATACTGCAGGGCACACACAACTACAGGGCAATTTTAGACTCACCAATCAACCTACCTGGTAGACTTTTGGACTGTGGGAGTAAACTGGGGCCCCCACACAAACCCAGGGAGAGTGTGTAAACTCCATATAGAAAGGACCCGGGACCAAACCCTGGACACTGTGAGGCAGCAGCGCCAACCATTGAGCCAACGCACCACCCAACTTGTTCTCAATTTTCTAATCAAGAATGACGATTAGACTTTCAAGTGAATTCAAGTTGCCAAATCCATGCTTCAGTGTGTGAGTGCCCTTTGATGGCCAACGTACCCAGATTTATATTGTAGGTCTTCTGAGAGAGACTCCAAGAATCACCTAAACTGAATGTGTAGTCCCGGGGAATGTATGAATGAAATGACTTATACATCTCGTATCCAGGTGTCCTGATCTGGGAGATGGGGTGGCTTGGAGCATATCCCAGGGCGCAAGGCAGGATGTAAGTCTGCCACAAGGCACATGTACATGTGATGATGTGCCATGGGCAGTTGGCTGAACTGCATGTCTTTAGATTGTGGATGGAATCCATGTTACTGGAAGAACCAACATGACAGAAGGAATGTGCATACAGAGTGGAGGCTGGATTCAACCCCCAGCACAGGGGGTGTGAAGTAACACTGTTACCCACTGAACTACCATACTATCTACAGCTCTGAAATCATCAAGTAGACCTGCACAAAACTCTCTGATGCATTTGACTTCACCCATAAACAGAAAAATGCAAGTTTGGGCCACTTGATCTACACCTCCACACTGTTGACCTTCACCCCTTGATGACAGTTGATCTTTCGGGCCTGTTCCCATTCCTGTTTTCTTGATTTACTGCCCAGTAGTGCGTCGGCCTCTGCTGGATAAACCTGACACTGGCTCCTCCATAAATCTACTCTTTCCAGCCACTCTGGAAGAATGACAGCTTGGGGAACCGGGTTCATCTGAAGGCAAGAACTTCCAGACGATCCTCTGGCCTACATGTGGAAAACAGCAGAGACTGCAGCTGAAAGCCACACAGAAGGAGATCTTTCACAAGATAACCAATGTCTAGAATATTGGGTACATTGATATTATTAGTAGTAGTTACAGTAGTTATAATAATGTCCCTTGATATGAAATTTGAAACAATGACATTTTGGTCACAAAGTCCCACAGACTTTTTTCCAGAGAGATACCAGATTGTTTCAGTATATTGGTTTTCTAGCAAAAAAACATTGAACTGGCCTCCTACTCAAGGTGTCTCCTGCCTTGTGCTTTTGTGCTTCCAGAGATAGACTTAACCCATGCATCTGTATGAAATGCAACTTTCTTGGAGAAAAGTGCTAAACCAGCTACTTTTAAAACCAGTTCTGCCTGCAAATAGCTGTAGATGCCAACAGATGCCAAGAAATGAAAACCATAACAAACTGGCAACATTTTTAGCTCTTTTCCTTATAATTTTCATACTCCTTCATGGCAGGGATGGGACTGACCATCGTGTCGCGCGTCTACGGGCCACAGGCAGAGTTAATGAGGACCATAGACAGGGACATATTTGGGTTAGAGCTGTGGTTGGACCTCTGCTCTCGTCAGCCGCAGAAGTAGCATGGTGAATGAGCTCAAAATACAGGGCTGTCATAATCAGCATTGGGGACGGATGAGATAAACACAGAAAGTGCGTGTGGTGTGTTAAAAATGACATAGATAGCACTAGCTTTTCCCTCCCCAGGCCATTGTTCTTATGATACCAGAGGCCCCATGATCTTTTGAAAACTTACATGAGGTGCAAGTTCTTGCAGGCTCTGCAAATTTTAGCGTCAGAATTCAATTCAATCAATTCAACAGTTACTAAAGCACTAAAAAGAAACTAAAACATTTTTTTTTTTTGTGTTACACATACTAATCTTTTTCCCCCACCTTCCAGTGACCCAGCCCATTATGAGCTGGAAACCAGAGGAATTTTTAAAAATAAATAAATTTAGTCGGAATTTGTCGAAATAATACTTATAAATATTTATTTATATTATATGAACATCTATATTTGTGCAAACTATTGCAAAAAGAGAATTATGACAGCATATCTCGGAGGAAATGAGTTTATCTCCCTTATCAAGGTTCTGACTGTGGTCGATGGTTTGTATTGAAGGGAAACTCCACTTTACTTTCATTCTCTCACTGCTTCAAGCACTGGCATACTTGAGCTTCAGCTTCAGTGTGAAAGAGGCTCCTATTTCCCCATTGCCAGAAAGTTCCATGTTGAGGTTTTGCTTGGAAGCACCCGAAAGCCCCTGCAGATAGCATCCCAGGGAGGACACCCCATCTTTCCTCTGACAGCTTCCAAGTACTGGAGCAAGTAAAGTAATCCAGCCCCTTTGGCATCTGAGAGGTTAAGGGCTTGTGGGAAAGAACAAATCTGCTTAGGGGTTGTGCGAATGCAGCCGTACACGACATGAATGAACTCATTCTCTTGCAATAACACTGTAAATATCTTAAGGGTTGCCTCGAGTCGTAAACTTTTTGTGCATGAAATTACACCAGAGAACATTCCTGGCTCAGTCGGGGTGTCTGGGACATAGCTGGGCATTTCCCACAATGCTGCAGGAGGGACAAGGTCTCCTCCAGAAAGTGTTCTGCCCGCCGGTTACCCATTGGCCCCCTGTACTGGGCAAATGGTTCTGTAACCTCAAGGCCGCTATCGTCCAAAAAGAGACTTGACAAGTGCAGAGCATTATTCAGTGAAAAGTTCAGTTACTTGCACTTCTAAAACACTGTAACCCCGATAGATAAAACTTTTCTTTCTGTTTGGCTTTTCTTAAGGTGCAAGCTTGAGATAAGATGTCACTGGGTTTAGCCACAAATATGCTAATGTGTACGCATACAGGTAAAATGCAAATTCAGCTGGGAATGAACAACCATTTTAAAAGGTCCTGATAATGTCATAGTCAGAGTTTTTGTGCTATTAAAAGTTTGTCTTTTAAACTTTGTTACTTTTATTATTATTATTATTATTATTATTATTATTATTATTATTGTTATTGCATTCTATAGACCTCAGCCCTGACAAAATGGAAAAATCATACCTCTACTCTCCTCCCCCCAAAAAAGTTCTGAATGTTATTTCTGGCCACCATAGTTGTGGATATTTTTTTAATCCCTGACCACAAGGACACGGCTGCATCATCAATAAGTCACTCTGACTCATCAGCCTCCCATAAACTGTGGGGCCCAATTAGCGAGTGACGTTTCGCCCCGTACAGATCTGAGCGCCCCACCCACGGCACATGCACCCTGCTCCCCCCAAGGGAGGCTTCTTTGCGTGTAGAAGGATGAGCTGGATGGAAAAAAAAAAAAACTGAAGGAAAAATTCCCTCAACTCTGTTCACAGCATATGAAACAGGGGTGATATAAACAGAAAATGTGAAGTGACTCACATCTAATATAAACCAGAGTGTGGCTACCACTGCCAGCTGGGCACCACCCCACTGAATCTACGAAGAAGGGAGATAGCAGAAAAAGAGGAATGTAGCGCGTAATATCACTGGAGCCTGAAACAAAGGAGACATGAAGAAGGACAAGAACGACCTTTTTGTTTCCTGTATGCTATGTTGGAAACATGAGAGATGGATAGTGCACCGTGAACAAGGTCCCCGTCCCAGTCGGATGTATCTAACGATGTTGAACAAACAGTGGCGTCATTCAGGCTGAGACATGCTCACTGTGACCAAAACTACGCCATCATCACGGCTAGATGCCCTGGGCGGGTCTACAGAGAGCGAGGTGAGGTCTCTGCGGAGCAGGGGAATGACAAAGGCCCTCCATGGGAGTTGAAGGGTTCTGAGAGACACCCATCCTGATGACGGATGGAGAATGTGGATCGGAAAGTTAAAAAGTCACTTCCTACGTCCTGACCGCACGGAGATGCTGTGCGGAGGTATCTGAAACTGCACGAAATATTTACATCTCCGTTTGCTGATCAAGAATAATCAGAGCTGTTACTATTGTTCCCCCGACAAACATTTAGACAAGAAACCATGGCATGATAAGACAACAAAGTCACGTCCAGGCAGTGAGAAACGCTTAAGCCGCAGAGCGAGTCACAGAGCACATGCTGCGGGCACTATTGTTTTGTCTTTCGTGTGAAGTATAACAAGTAATACTCCCCCGTCCCCCCTCGCACCCACCCCCCCCGCCCGGCCAACACAGTGAGAGAAAACACGGACTATCTTTAATGGGGCGTCTGACGGCGCTCCGTAGGAAGCTCTCCCAGACTTTTCCCACATCAGGGCCATGCAGGCCCCCGTCCCCAGCGGTCTCCAAGGCCGGGTCGCTGGGAAAGCCGCGGGCCCCCAATTCTCACATTCGGGCCGCGCAAAGCAGATGTGCAACTGGGAATGGCTGTCGGCGGGAGGCGCGGGGGCTAGGGGCGGCACAAAGAAAACACTGAGGGAGAGCTGGAGAAAAATTAACGAAATGCTGACAGGTGATAGGGAAACCGATAAATGTGCCCTTGGCGGGGAGGGAGACGGCGAGACGGACCTGAAACGACCCAGAGTGAAATCCTGCTACAAAAATAGCATCTGTGATTATGCATTTTTAAGCGAATACATAACTAAATCGATATGCCGCCCGTTACATTTTTTTTGCACATTACAGGTTTTTACAACTTTTCCTTTTATTTAATAAACTGCAGATTTTATTCTTGTTAAGTACTGGAACTTGAGTGAACGGCTATAAATGAAAATATAAGTAAATATAACATGTTATAACATGAAAAGAGTATGCGATTGTGCATGTCTGACGTCTTATTAATAGGTTGTCTGGGGATGGCACAATCAAATCCTAGGCTGTCCTTGCCTTATCTTGAATTTTCTCTGCTGTTATAACTGCTAGAGGAGGTTACTTTGATGAATCAAAGATCTGACATTTTCTTGCTAATAAAGGTACTCAAATGGTGAACAAACTGTGAATTTATTTGTTAGCAATGAATACTGAGTGTATTTTTAGAAAATGTTAAATGAGTAACATACAAATGTAGATGATCTCATTGTGTCCAATGACGTCTGACTGGTAGTGTAGCACTGCAATAAATTAATATCTAATACAAAATACATAGTATCTACCACTTTAAAAAGCAAGTGCCGTTGTTAAGTCAATATCTTATTAATTCATTTATTATATATTATAAAATATATTAATAAGTTACAGTTATTGATATATGGGTTTTGAAAACAGCATGGTGCACACTGTAACATGCTCTTTCACTGACAAAGCAGTGTCACGCTACCAGCTATACGCTAAACAAAGAAAATTATTTTACCCAGCATGCAACATTGAGGTTTTGCTCCATTGTTTTTTATTACATTGGATGGTAAGGCTGGGGCCATAAATAATTCACAGGTTTGCGCCTGCGGTAATGTCAGTCGAGGTGTGACCAGTACAGTGACTGCCACTCCCTGGGTTGGAGGACAGGAAGATCATTGCACAGACTGTTACAAAAAAAGACGTGCATCTGCATTTTCCGCTGTATGTGTGTGTGAGTCCGCTGTTCTCCCCGTGTCCTGTGGATTTCCTCTAGATACTTTGGTTTTCTCCCCCAGCCCAAAGACATGCAGGTGGGCTAATCTTTAAATCTCCTGTAGTATGTGTGTGTGCGCACTGTGATGGACAGGCACACCGCAAAGTGTCATGCAGGTGAGTGGTCAGAAGATTGTTTTTGTTGCTTGACCAAGCCAAAGTTTGATATTTACTTGATCTCTTTTATCCATATTATCTATATAGGCAGATACAAATGAATACAGTTTATATTTTATATAGGAAGACATTTAGATTATGTTTACTGTAGTAAAACAAAGAAATATACAATTGCCATGAGCATGCCTGTAATTTATTTCCGGCTGTGGCCGGCCAGGGTTGGGTGGTTTTCTTTGTTGTTGGGTGAGTCCCTACCGTCAAACCCTGGGCCGTAATTCTTATTGAGGGTTGGCTTGCTGTCCAACTTGTTCTCAGCCCTGTTCCTTTAGCATCCATTTGCACATGGTACTCTAAAGCTAATTTATTGTTTAAAGATATCTTTGTGTTTTCTTTGCATCTAATGTGTTCTTTAGTTCCATACAGTGTAATATCTTGCAATATTATCCTGTATGTTTCATTTAACACCGAACCACTACTAATCCTGGAATATCTGTGCATACTGGTAACGGGGAGTTTGGAGTTCTGGGTTTCCCGAGTCATGGATTGAAGGAAAAATCTTCAAAAGCACAATACATTACATGGGATTTAATTTGGCAAGAACAAAATTTATGCTTTATGCCGGTATGAAAATCATTAATCTGTGAACAAAGCAAATAAAAAAAAAACTTTTTTTTGAAGATCACACAATTCAGGTTCTTCCTGTCTATGAGAGGAAAACGAACAGAGCTACTAATGAAACAGGCGTTTTTTACTTTAACCCACACACTCCCACAAACCAAAAATATTTATATATATAAATAGAGATAAAGCAAAAGCACTTTTAGACCACAAACACACGGCCGCCCCCCCCTTCCCTTGCAGCAGTCGTGAGTGAGTGGGCAACACCAAACGAGATAAGGAGCGTAAAGAGAAGGAAACAGGTCCTGGGGGTCAATGACCGCGGGGTCGACGGCGGCCAGTCACTCAACTCTCAACTGGGGGGGTGGGGGGGGGGCCGTTAAGTTGGACACCCTCAGCTGGGTGGAGGAAGTAGCCTCGATTTTGACCAAATGCTCTACTATAGAAGCCCGTGTTCTGTTTTCGCTGTGATTACACTTTCACAATCTGCACAGGGAACTGGAGCATTGACAGGAAACCACCTTTATCAGTGCGCCACGACAGCGCCGAAGACACCTCTGAGAGACGCACTTATAAAACAGCGTCCCGGCCTGCTAAGGGGCTGTCTGAAACACTGACTCCACGCTGTTCCATTACCGCCTTCCCACATATTATTTTTTATGCATTGTCATGGCTAGCGTTGTGTGCATTAACCATTAAATTGATAAAGTTGCCGTTTGTTTGGAAATATCTGAGGCAGATTATTTAACAGCTCACTGGAAATTTCCACAAGAGCTTGTGGGAAAATCTGAAAGCCAAGGAATCAGCGCATGGCAGAGTAAATTCTCAGGTTGGCATTTCCATCCATCCATCCGTCCATCCATCCATCCATCCATCATTCATTTGCTTATACTTGTCAGGGCTGTAGAGGTGCTTGGGTCCTTCCCCGGCCATCGTGGGCCACAAGGCTGCGATGTCAGTACATATCACAGCACAAATAACATACACAAAAATCGACCATTTCATAAAAAACTATTTCCCTCTTTGGACTGTGGGAGGAAATCGGTTTGATGCAGGTGAATGTGCAAACTCCTCATTTGCAGAATGGAGGTGGGATTCAAGCCCTCAACCCTGGAGGTGTGAGGCATTAGGGCCAAAAACTGAGCCACCCTAGGTGGGAACTGCTAGGGAATTAGATTTAATACCCTCAGAATAGGAACAACAGCAACACATCTCCTTTAGAGACTGCAACAAAAACAGAAGCAAATGAAGGACGGAGTTAGACAGTGAACAAAATGGTCACTGTGCACGTCTGTAGTCATGGGTTTGAGGTTGGGTGGCATGTTCACAGTATCCCCATATAGCCCTTTTATAAAATTATATTTTTATGAAAAAAACAATATTTTCCAACATTAATTATGTCTAAATGATTTTCAGATAATATTTTCATGCTAACACTGACAAATTGTTTGTTAAAATACAAAATGTGGAAATAACATTCTATTAATGTTACAGTAAGAACGTTCTAAGCCAACTTTGAGAAGGCCTTTACACAATGTTGGCCAAAGTTCAGGGAGCGTTACAGCTGGGATAAGCTCCATTTCTTAACCATAAGACTGCTTGCCTCATTTCCTGCATGGGCTTTTGAGAACATCTTTGGCCCAATCATCTGATATTTGGCAAACATGCAAAGTGTTAATGTGTACTGGGTCATATATTAGTGTGGCAGGTTGCATTCTTGATTCATGGCTCCAGGATTGTGATTCAAAGTCTAGTTATGTGCACCTTGTATTTTTATTTTTTTGGGTTAAAGTTGAGTCTTGAAAGCTCACTGCCCAGGTTAATCCAATGTCATTCAAGGTCTGTCCAACCACCACTTTGCAGGCTTCCACACAGATTTACTGGATTAGGATGGATGGATGGATAGATAGCTCATCTCCATTGAGATGCAAACACTAAAGTTCTTATTGATGAGATCTGAATGTGGATTAGTCACATAACGTCATACAGAATGAGAGAAACGCAGCACGCAGGCCGGCACCAAAACACAGATGTTGTTGTGGGAATTTGCCACATGTTCAAGAGACTTGGGGCACCGTGGTTTCATTTGGGCATCAGGAATCCATGGAGAGTGAATCGTTGTGCCTTCAACGGACGATTTTTAGAAGGAACGGTTTCAATAAGGGCTGGGAATAGATGTAATGCGCGAGTAAATAACGTGACACGAGACCAATAAAAAACGCAATTTGTCATGCGATTCCCGCAGCATCTGGAGACATGTCATCTCGTGCGAGCTGTCATCTGCCCGTCTTCTTCGTTCTTCTTGGCAGACACTGCTTGACCGGAACGCTGACGGAGAATGCAAATCACCTGGTCGGGGTCGACCATCGGGAATACCGGAAAAGAATGGAAACACGGAATACAGCACCTGGGGTCTAAATATAAAAAACAGTTTATAAATTACATAAACACTGCAATCCCAGGAAGATATTAACGCTCTGAAACAGCCTTTTGGAAGAATTGATGTATATTTAGCGGCCGACATGTTTTCCATTTATTTGCGGATGCATAAAAAAATGATTTATTGATCCTCACTACACCCTCCACTCTAACGGCAAATTAATCAGGTGTCAGCAGACAGCGTGGCCAGACATGGAAAGGTTGGAGCTGGCGGGGTAGACAGGGAGGGGGGCAGTTACAGTGTTGGCACAAGTCAAATTAGAAACATATCCTTTCAACATGTCTAATGGACGCATCTTATCTGCGGGACGAAGCATGCTAACCCCGGCAGTTGAAATCCCAGGCGTAATTTAGGGATGAGAGCGTGAAAAGCCCAGGCTGCTTCTGCAGCCTCTGAGTGCTGTAGCGACCATGGCTTTGATGTGAGGCTGGGCAACTTTAGCCATGGGCCATCACCGAAGGGCTATTTTCATCTGCGCTCAGGTACAATTGGATCCAGATGGGCACCTGATTTCGAACCCCCCTCTCCCCAAGGATAGAATTTCTATCCGGCCACTTTAACCCTTTTCATGCCAATGTCTGCAACAGCACCACTTGGAAGTATGCAGTGCCAATCGATCCATTAGGCCAGGGGTGTCAAAGTCAATCGCACAGGAGGCCAAATCTCAAAGCACACTTTAGGTCATGGGCTGAACAGGATAAACAATTATTGAACAGACTAAAACTAAACATTTTTAAAAATATAAATATGAATTGAAACAGGATACAATATTATTCCAAAATAAATAAACTTAAACTTAAAATATTTTGCTCTCCATAAAATTATACAAATTCAAAATATGAATATGCTGCAAAAAGCATATATGAAAATATAAATAAAAACTGTGAAAGTTAAAATAATAACAAATCAAAACATTCCATTTTCTTTGCTCTTATGCCATTCTGTCAGAGCTGGATGCTTAGCGTCTTTTCTTGTCAACAAGTTTGTTTATGTTTGGGGGAAGGTTCTGTGTTGTGGACATTCTCTCTCAGTCACATTAGCTCCACAAATAAGACACACGGGTTTACCCACAATGTCAGTAAATATATATACTCAGCCTCCCACCAATTTTGAAAGGCTCTGTTTTCAGAATCAACTTCTCTGTTTTCCATTGTTAGGGGCTAGCTTTGACTTGAAATTAGGGTTGTATACGTCAACAGACTCTTGATTGATCTCACATAATTGACGCGGGAATGATCGCAGGTAGCCTATCATTCGGTAAGGCAGCTGTTGCGCTGAATTATGGGATTTGTAGTTTGTATGTTATTGGCGCTTCATATTGCCAGACCATTAAAAAAAAGATATGAATCTTTTTTATAAAATGATCTTCCGGGATGAGTATATTGTACGCCGGGCCGGATGTGGCCCGTGGGCCTTTAGTTTGACACATATGCATTATGTGACAAAGGTGGCTGTCTATAGCACTAAAGAACTATTGACTTTGCAAACTGAGATAAACTGAAATTGGGCAGTGAAGTTTGCCTAGGAGCAGTGGGGGGTGGAGGGACGAGAAAATCGATGCCTCTCCCTTTGATAAAATGGTCAATTCAAAACTCAAGTAGGCATGTCACATGATAGATTCCACATCTTAAAAAAACTACAGAAAAAACACAAAAAACCCAATGAGGATATAAGGAACAAACACAGAGAAATAATCAGAGCTAGGTTAATGGGGATTTTAGTTTATGTGTTATTGGAATCTCAGTTGTAGGTGTCAGTATTCTGCCCATTGAGGGTCAGGCTGAGGTAGGCAGAGTGAGTAAACCCAGTGGCTGTGTGAAGCACACCGTAGTGAGGGTCAGCCTAACAGGAAACCTGCAGGATGAACCTCATTAAGGCCGAACTTCTTCTAAACCTTTGTGAATTTGGCGGCCAAATATAGACTGTCTATCTCACATGTTTCTTTACTTCACAGGAAGCTTGTGCCTTTATTGAATATGGCTACAATGACAAAACCAACCACAAGTTTAAAACCACGCACACGCACACACACACACACACACACACACACACATACATACATACATACATATAAACATACATACCACAGCACAATTTTTTGTTCCACTCATTTTTAAATTTATGTATGTGCATTTTTTTGCAAACTCCAGCCTGGCTCTCCCCTGTTTCTCATTGATGAAGGATTTCCTTCTTGCTATATATAACTTCAGTCCTGCTTCTAGAAGCCTGATGCTAACTGTCCAAGCAGTGCACTTCACATCTGCACTTAATGTTTCCCGTTCCTTTTGGAGGTCACTTGATGTCATCCTCAGATGAGAAACTGTTGGATAACGGTCATCTCTGGCATTATAAAGTCGCTTCTGCCCTTTTCTGGCTGGTTTCTGGTAACACCTGCTTCACCTTGTTCTTGTTCTGCTGTCTTGGAAATTTTGAACCTGGAAGTAACTTGCTGCTCAGTGTCTGCAGGGTTCAGTGTGTGTCTATGTGTGTCTATGTGTGTGTGTGTGTGTGTGTGTGTGTGTGTGTGTTTAAATATGTTTAAAATCCTGCCAGACAATCTGGAACAAATGATATGTTCTGAGAATTTTTCACTTTTATCACTGATTCCAGGATCATCTGGTTGAGGCTGCTTCTTAAGTAGGAAATCTCTGATCCTACAGTATTTGGCCTCATGCGTCAATGATGAATTGCTCTGTGGCACTGGCTGCTTTCAGAAATACACCACTAAGTGACCAGGAAAGTGTGACTGAACTGGTCCACTAACGTTTTTCTAAGTTACTCCAGGCAGTTGTCAGGTTCCCCAGCGTATCGGTCAATCCACAAAATACATTTCACTTTCAGTAAGTTCCTGCCTTCTGCTTATGTGCCCAGATGAGCATCAGTGGTTTGAGATCTGGCTGTAGCTGCCTGGCGGCGCAGGTTCCCTATTTGAATGTAAATACTACACTCAATGGCAATTTGAAATTAGGGTGTTGTTTGCCATTTTGCACTGAAGCATCTGCTAAAGAAAATAAATGGGTCCCATGTTACAATGAGGCACACTTTTGCCACTTATGAATTGCAGTGACTCCTCTTCACAAAGAATACTGTATTATAACTGTCTATTAATGATTTAGAAAGTGGTACAACCTAGTTAATAACCTGATTATAAACAATTCATGACCCTGTAGAAGGGTAGTCCAATCCACATCAAGAAATGGAACTGGAGTCGGGATCGGGAAAAAAAAAACTATGGCAGCAGAATTTGAATTGAATTCGAACTTCAGTGAGATTAAAATTCCAATTCCGGTTCCATTTCCTGATTTGGATTGGAATTGATGAGTGCATTCCGAAATGGCTCCAGCTTGGTCTGGTGTGATTCTAGGCTCACCATGACCCTGTATCTCATAAAAAAATACCGGAATGAATGGATAATTGAGCTGTCTATATCGTCCTATAAGCAGAGAGAAATATTTTTGGATATATTAAATAGAATTAAGCCACCATTTTTTAAAGGGACATTACATGGCGATGATGCCAGTTTATAGTGGCCTGTAACTATCGGATTAGCACAGCTGCCATTTGTAGATAGATGCCTTATCTGCTTCCCCATCTCACCTTACCTCCTCTCCATGTGTCCATCAATTGTCTCTAGTCACTTATCAAATTATGGTGATTATGATGAGTCAGGAGAGGCAGAAGAACTGGGTGTAACTTAAACTGAAACTACAGCAATGGAAGAGTTCTGGTACTATTTCACAAAAAAAAAATGGTTTATGAGTTACTAATATTTTTTTTACCCAGAAGTCCTGTTGCTGTGTTAAGATGGCAGGTCCCCCACTGCCAAAACAATGTGAAAGGCAGTGAATCTAAAGCACCATCGAAACCTCAATGTGAATGTCAAAATTGTAAACCCAGAAACCGGAAAGGAAGCATTAAGATATTTACATTTTTGAATGAAGAACCACGACACAATGCCTGAAACATCAGCGGTGCCATCAGAGCAGGGCAACCTGGAAAGATCGCACACTCAGAGTGGTAATTCTTGTAAAAAGTGTTTTATCTAAAGCCCCCTCATCGGTTTTGAGTGACGTTACGCAAAGGTACAGCCCTAACACCGATTTAAGTGTCGGTTGTGTGCACGGGTGTGAAGAGATGTTGCGTGTTTTCTTTTTCTTTTTTTTGCTGGTGCTGTGAAACCGCAGGACCTGTGCTGCAGATTGCAAGAAGACAGCTTCTGCAGTGTGCCAACTGTGAGAAAGAGGGCTGGCACGCTTTTTCGGACCAGGCGTGCCAGGCAGTGCAAATGGGGACACTAAGACCTGGCCTGGCGCCAGAACATCAAGGAAGATGCGAGAAAACATCTCGGACTGTGTTGTGGACATCAAACATTGCAGGTGTCTGTCAGTGTGGGGGCCAGCGTTCGCTGAGCCAAGGCAAGGCAGCGTCGCAGAGGAAGGAGCATAAAGACGCATCATGTGTGGTCCCGGTAGCGGCGAGGGGGGGGGGATTGAGGGGTCATATATGATACCCTACTGTGGTCATTTTCTTGGTCTCATGTTTGAAACCAGGTGTTCTGGCCTAATCAGATGCAGAGGAGAGAAACCTTAAGTTGAGGGCTGTCTCCATTCATGCCTGATAAGAATAATGACCCCAGTCACACGGTGGCTCCTCGTAGGTTACCGAAGGCTAGTTCTGTTTCAGGGACTCCTACCTACAGTATATGTGCTGTCCCTCCCAAATCAAGTGTGACATCACCCTTGAAAAGAGCTCATTGGACAGGTTAGAGGATATCTTTTCCTTGGGTGATGACACAACTGATACAGCTGCATTTTACAGTTAATTTTGGGATTCAACAAAGCAGGATACAATCAGCTCACCTACCTTGACAAGTTGCCTCTCAAACATCCAATTAATTTTGCAATCCTTTAAAACACAAATTTATTATTTACAATTTGAAGAATGACCCTACTCAACCATCCAAGTTTTATACAAAGAGACGTTAACAATAAGTAAATAAAAATTGCCTTCTATGGACCACTCTGCAATAAAATATGAATTGTAAGGTATTGTTAACTTTGTGCTTTCCATTCTAAATCAAATAAGTAAATAGAATCCGGTTTTGGTAGTCTAAACTACACACGTCTGTAAACACAACAAATTTCCTCCTCTGTCCTTCAGTGATGGCATTTTGGGATTGTTTGGGTTTATTGCTAGGCTACCGTCGGCATGACAAAGACTTTAACAAACAATGCTAATACAATCCATCCAGCAGCTACATCGGGCGAGCGGACTTGCACGCGTGGCCTTTTCAGTGACCAGAAGCAGGTTAGGAAACATCTGGGTACCGGAGAACAACAGATGTTCCTGTCTGATAAACATTATAAAGATTAGCCGTGGCTGAAGCACACAGCCACTCCTGGCCAGACAAGGGTTTCTGAATCCAGGTGGACCATAACCTTGGCCCGAACTTTTAAAGGGCCAGGCAATCAAGCTGAGCACATTTTCTCACATGGTGACAAACACCTGGATGAGGCCCGGAATGTTGCCGGTGATTCGGGCCCATTGTTTGGGCCACATTTTGATCTATTGTCAGAAGGAGTCTCTGGAGGGATCCTTTTTAAAAATGTGTTTTCATGCCTCCATGCAGCCGCCCTCGTCATTTCCTGTCATGTTTTCATAGTTGAAGGTTACAAAGAAGAATATATGAATAATAATTTAGAGGAAGCCTCCATCCATCCACCCATCCATTTTCTCCTTCTTCTCCGAGGTCGGCTCGCGGGGGCAGCAGTCTCAGCAGGGAAACCCAGACTTCCCTCTCCCCGGCCACTTCATCGAGCTCCTCTGGGGGGATCCCGAGGCGTTCCCAGGCCAGCCAAGAGACATAGTCCCTCCAGCGTGTCCTGGGTCTTCCCCGGGGCCTCCTCCCAGTGGGACATGTCTGGAACACCTCACCAGGGAGGTGGCATCCTAATCAGATGCCCGAGCCACCTCATCTGGCTGCTCTCGATGCGGAGGAGCAGCTGCTCTACTCTGACCGAGGTCCTCACCCTATCTCTAAGGGAGAGCCCAGCCACCCTACAGAAGAAACTCATTTCGGCCGCTTGTACTCGCGATCTTATTCTTTCGGTCACTACCCATAGCTCGTGACTATAGGTGAGGGTAGGAACGTAGATCGACTGGTAAATCGAGAGCTTTGCCTTTTGGCTCAGCTTCTTCACCATGACAGACTGATGCCACACCCACATCACTGCGGACGCCGCACCGATCCGCCTGTCGATCTCCTGTTCCTTTGTCCCGCCACTCGTGAACAAGACCCCGAGGTACTTAAACTCCTCCACTTGGTGGAAGACCCCATCCCCAAACCGGAGAGAGCATTCTACCCTTTTCCGGCTGAGGACCATGATCTCGGATTTGGAGGTGCTGATTCTCATCCCAGCCA
>JABFEA020000057.1:172572-187871 GCA_019775915.2 Cyphomyrus plagiostoma
GGGGGGCAGTGGCCAGGGGGAACGGTGCATTCCAGCGGGAGTAGGATCTGCAAGCCAGACGTCAGAGATTCTGTGCGCGGGTGGGAGACACGGCTGCAAATTACGGAGGTTTTTTTTTTTGGTGGGGGTGGTGTTGGGGGTGGGGGGTTACTGAGTCCATGCAGCGGGTGGGACATGCCGCCATGCCCCCTGCGTTACCCCGAAACTGAATTCTGCCCCCCCAACACATGGCCACATCACACGCTTGATGCTTGCAAAGAAAAAACAAAAAGAACAACCCAGTTTAAGATTTGCCTCAAATGTTTAGAGAAGTACTCAGTATTGCAGCGTCTGACCGATCACTTCCCAGAGGCACATTTAACGTTTCCACACAGAAACTTTCGTTTATATACAGCCTTGACCCTCCTTCTCACTGGTGATTGGCATCAATTTGAACTGTTGCAACCAAAACGGTTGCCCCCCCCCTCCCCAAAACCCCATCCCCCATCCAGCTGCTTCCTTCCTCTCAACTGCTGCCATGCTGCTGAAAATCTTGGCTCCGTCCGATGTGAACAATCCCCCCCCTCCCCACTAACGCACACCACCATTGGCCGGCTACCGATCACCTCGCAGCACTTCCTGTTTCAGGCAGGGTCATTTCCTTTTCTTGCCATGTAATGGAGGGGGGGCAATTGGTTTCGGGAAGCCACGGCCCTGGTGGTAAGTACAGTGGGAGAATGGGGGAGGCGGATGGCGGGGGGACCCGGCAGGGGTTACTAGACCACATACCCCAAGCTCCCAGCCCCTTCCATCAGCTTCAGTGGTCGACTTGCTGTGTCTCACTCTTACACAACCTGAGAAAACCTCTGTCTGCACTGTTCTGTCTGCCCAAGCATCTGCTTTTGAGGGAGGCATGTTAGGTACAAATAGAAAAAAACACATAAATCACTCACTTACATGCGAGTTGGAAATGTAGTGGAATGTCTTGCACAGTCTGCATGGAACACATATGATGCCGCAGCCGTAGACCGACTAGAATCTGGCTCACAGGTAAAGTTTAATTTGAAAACTTGCAGCATGTATAGAAGAGGAAATGATAGGTGTAAGAAGCTCATCTATGCCCCAAAAAGCCATTCAAGGTGCCTTGGAAAAATAGGGCCACCTGATCCACTAAATGTAAATGGGGCCGCCTGGTCAACTGACTGGGAAAATGAAGCTGCCTGTTGGTGAGGATTATAAAGAAACATTCTCTTCCCCGTCTGAGATGACATAAGAAAAATTATTACAAATTGCTGTTTACTGCCCGTCTTGCTCTACATCAACAACGGTTTAATTATTTGAAAACCACGATTGCTGAAATATTGTTTGAACTGCTGGCGCAGACATCAAAGCGGCCCGATTGGGCCCAGTCATAAACAGTTTGCCTCCGAAAGGGGCAGAGTGGAGGACTGGGGGCAAAGCGAGAGAGACTGGGAGGTTTCTGACAATTAGTCTGATGCCAGATAGTCTCTCGCGGGCGGGGGCCGCTAATCACTCGTTCCCATCACCTCACCCTCTTATCTCCGGCTACATTTTGGGCAAAAAGGAGGTAAATTAGTCTCAGGGAGGGCTCCAGAGATCAGGCCTGATTTTAAACAAGAGGGCGCTGTGTTGGCACTTAGAGATGACACCCCTAGCCAGAGACGCACAGGGCGGGGGCATCCTCCTCAGGACATTTACCTGCACCGGTGCAATTTGGGGGCAGGACTTGCCCAGCCAGCATACACACTGTTGTTTAACATTTAGCGGGAAAGGCTGGTGTTTACTGGTGCTCGTACAGCAGTTAGATGACACGCCTCATCAGCAAAGGGCGTTCCCCACATCTACTCTCCTGAAGTTAACTCTTCAGATAAAGTTAATTCAGCCCAAACGCCAAGACCCTCATGCTATTGTTAGTTTGCAAGTCATAGCTTAATTTCGGACGACAGATTCAACTTAATTCATTCCTCTCTGAGATAATTCTACAAGCAAACCCTGGCTTTGTTAAAATAAACGGGAACGTAATTGAAAAACCATGTGCGAAAATCTTCCCTCCAGATGAGCATTCCACCAAAAAAAAAAAATTTTAAATTGCACACAAAGGCTGAAAATCACGGACCGAGGATAATGAACATGAAAGCAGTATTTCAACAGCCAGTCTCCTGAGATCGTGAATACCCTTTCCTTTATTTAGGTACCGTTGTTAATTATCTCCCAAGCTGACAAAATGGGAATAGACTTACTGCCATCTTGTGGATAAATGGATGAAAGCATTGTCAATGGAACGAAGCAGAATTCTCCAGCTTCAGTCCTCACTGCCCATAGGATGTGCTTGATTTTAATTAATTTACTGTCTTGCTTTGAATCACATCCTTAATGGTGTTAATTGCATGAAACCAGGACTCACTGTAATTTTCTTTTTTGAATTTGTGTAATACCTACGATGATGAAATGTTTTTGAAATATTTTAAATATTTGAAAACAGATATTACCCTTTTAATCATGCTTTCATGCTTGAATTGTTAAGTAGACTCAAAATAATTTATATGAATTAAATATTATACACACACAACTATTTGGAAGACCTGCACATGTATCTATGGCCAAATTTGGTATAACAGGAAATTATCAATTAAGACATGCATTGTACAAACCATGTAATCCATTATTACGGGAAATAAATTAAATCATTAAGGTCAATGGACTGAGGGTTTTTCTTAAGCGACAACAGCAGCACAGCTGAAACTTCGTCTTTGCACCTCACACCATGCATATGTAGTCGATCAGTGTGCTATATGCTGTGAAATTCTGCAGAGTTAAGGCAGCAGTAAATCTTCACTTTCTTCCCCCACAGTCGTTCCATCGTACTTTTTGCTGCTGCAAGTACTTGAGACGTCTCCAGACCCAGCCACGTGACCCATTGTTTTTAATCCAGCTTGCGCCAACCTGAAAACAGCCCCCCCGGCTTGGCTGCTGCCCTCCCAAGACTCATAAAACATAACAAGGAACTGAAGACTCCACCACAAGATTGCAGGTTGTAACCTGTGTAGAAGGATTTAAACCAATATCCATTTTACCAAAAATATAATTTAAGTAGAACTGCCAGAGAGAACAAGGAGGGTTTTCGGATGACTTTATCTGGGTGATTTTGTGAATTTCCGGAGCAAGTGCCAGATGAGGAACTTGCCAATACTCTGTGATCCAACGTTGTCAAGTGGATAGAACTAATGACTTTGGCTGCGAGATTAACGCGTGACGTATCGATCCAACCGGGGCGAGAGGATGCTCAAAGCATTCCTGCGATGATGTGGCAGGAAGTGGGGGGAACCTGCCAGGGTGTGTGTGTGGAGGGGGGGGATCTTCTCCATCAGCACGGGACAAAGAAGCTACGCATGATGCATGGCAGAGAAGGGGGAAGAGGCAAAGAACAGCGGGTGGCAGAGGAAGTCACTGCATTGGTGGACGCCTCGGGCCAATAGCGTACAGTGCTAGGATCACACAGCCAATGGGAAACTTAAACTGTTGGACCTGGTTTGAGCTGGACAGGCAGTCCTGCAGGTGGAAGAAAATGTAATTCTGCTGTAGTTAGCCACAATAATTCCTGGGTTGGGGACAAAATTACATCAAGCAAGCCCCCATAATACCCAATCCCTCCCACTTGGGCCCTCTCCTGCTCCCCCCCCAGTTGTCTCCCCAAGCTGGTGGGCTTGGCTGCAGTTGCCCTGACTCTGTGTGGTCATAACTTTATGAAAACTTTATAGATGCTGTATGCTGTGCCATTGTGCTGAAATATTTGCATATCATCTTTCCTACTGTCGCATATTATATGCGATTGTGCATGTCTGAGTGTGTGTGTGTATGCATGTGTGTGTGTGCCCTGTGAGGAACTGGCGTTGCATCCACCCCCCCCCGGCCCCCCCTTCATCTCCCCTACCCTGGAGATCCTGCCCAGGATAAAGGGTTAGAAGATGGATGGATGTTTGCATGTTTTATGCCACACTGTGGTCATCACCTACTCTTACAAATAAATGCCAACCCTTTTCTGCACAGTCAAAACGCTTCATGAATATTTTGGTGACCAGCATCCTCCATATAATGGGGGTACTGGCCTCTGATAGCTCGCCATTCACGGGAAAGGGCGAGAACTGGGCACACTCAAGGTTTGATTTACTGCCATGCAGGTGGATGCAGCTGGAATCTTGTAGACAGGTGATACCAGTCGCATGCGCTGGCGGTTCTTAAAACTTTATTAACTGGAGAACCGGAGGCTTTTCACACCCAAGATGGTCTGTGTGTATGTACCTCCATTCCTGGTTGGCCTTTTTTTTTGGGGGGGGGGGGGTGGTTGGAAAATATGTATCTCAACTACTTTGTCGCTGGTTTTGGGCTCCTGATTTTCAAATACTGAAACAGCAGAGTCCCTCAAAGGCTCGACTATCCCTCGACTCGAATAGCTTGAGAAAAGCTGTGTGCCCTGCATGGTTCACCCTGCCCGTGGCACAGGGAGGTTGCTCTCTCTGTAGGCCACATATTTCATTTTTGATATCTGCCAAAGTTTACATATCAATTATATTGTGCCATGCGGTTAGTGCGGGAAGGGGCGTGGCCAGAAATTTTGGACCCTTTCGCAAAATGTGTAAGTGTATAATATTACATCTTCAGTGGCCCCTGTAGATTGCTGGGCCCCAGAATCTGCCATGGTATCCATGCCAGAGAGACATTTATGGCAGAATTAAGGGGGGGGGGGGGCAGCATTGCCTGTGAATGGACAGTCAGGTGATCAGGCTCAAATGCTGATTAGTCCCACCTGTCTTTCCTTCTTGCCATGTGGTAAATTTTTTGTTCTTTTTGCGCAGGCAGAGCCCAGCTGACTGTAGAAGCTCTCCTCTCCATCCCTGCCCTTTGCTGTCAGTCCTGCCCCCCCCGAAATCATCCAAATTCCCCCAGTAAGGTCCTGATCCCAGCCCAGACCTTATCATGTGGCTCTGTCTCGGGATTCCGACCGAGCCGTGTTTTATTTAGCAGGAATTTCATAACGGGAGTTCAGGAGTTCGTCCTGGAGAGATGGAGGTCCGCCTCTAAGCAAAGTGGCCGCGTTCTTGACTGGAGCTGCATCCCCTGAGTTAGACTGGCTCTCTGGCCTGGGACGGCGGCCATGAGGCCAGCAATGCAGGAGAGGGACCTGAACGTTCTCCGCCAGGGTGAAGGACCTGTGAATGAGCATCCAAACCCCACACCCACCACCTAAACAGCATCTGGGGCCATTGCTAAAGAGTTCCTATCCACCTTTGGCACCCCACAGACATCTCCCATCCTGTTTTCAGCCTGTCAGACCTAGATAAGAACCCCTCCCACAGCTAAACATGAGGGGTGGGGGGGGACGGGACTGGCCTTCGTTTTGGTGAGCCAGCACTGAGGAACCCCCCCACCCTGCAAAGACAATGGAGAGAGAGGAAACGGCCTCCATAAAGAATGGGGGTCGTCAGCATTTGGCCGCTGATACAAAGCATTAAGCGTGTGGAGTTCAGCCGCTCCGGGGGGAAATGGCAGGAAAACCTGCGGCAGTGCTTCACGGTGATGTGCATTTGCTCGGCGCAATCGTCCTCCGTACCCCAAGCATGCGAGACCCCTCACGAGCTCACGCCCACCTTCAGTCGGATGCCCTGATCATTCGACGGCAGGAGAGGTGGCAGGTGACATCGGGGGGTGTCTGCTGGCAACCTGGTGGCCGTTAACATCTCCTCCAGCCCACCCTGAGGTCTGGATCTGCGGTGAGAGCCCCATGATCGCTGGTTGCATTCGGCCCTCTGATTTACTGTCTGTCTTTTATCAGGGAGGAGCACACGGTGGTCTGCGGTGTACCAGACCACCCCCCCCAGCAGCGCCCGCACCCTCCACGCTCCGCCCAAGGCAGTTAGGCCGCATTTTCACCACCGCCCCTGACCCACGATGCCACTGTGGCTAGACCTCCTGTGCATCAGCGGCATGCCTCATAAATCTCCACCGCTGCAACTCGTGACTCCCAAATTTTGTACTGACAGGAGGCCTGTCTCTGCGTCTCTTAATGGGGCTGCATCTCCAGGCCTGCCTTGAGCCCTCGGACGAAGGCTCACGTGCAAAAAAACATGCACCAGGATGCGAGCCGGGGAGTGGCGCGTGGCTGAGCCTCACACGACTGGGTATTACCTCCGTGGCGTATCTGTGCCGGCCAACGCCTGAGTGTGGAAATGGCGCTGACAGTCGAACGCGTCTGGCAAGAGCTCAGAACCACATTTGAAAGGGTCCCATCTGAATGTGATACGCCGCATGTCTTTACAAACCGCTTGGAGCACGGTAGCAGGCATCCTGCCGCCTGGATCCCTGTCCCTGTGCACAGGAAGCAATCACCAAAGCATTTCAAGAGTGAAATGTCTTGAAAGTTCCCACTGTTTTGGTGGGACATCTGACATGGGAGGGGGGGGGGGTCACTCCATTATTCCATCGCTGGGAATCAGAATTGAGATAATCATCAATACGACGGATTGACCTTAAAGTGAATCACCCAAGAGGTTGAATTTCGGCCCTCCCCCAGGATGAAAAACACTCAAACTTTCCACCCCCCCCACACCTACTGAATTTTGTACTGGCAGGTAGACCAGGAGATCTGTCTATTTGCCCAGTTCAGTTCTCCCCAGAACCACCAATGATGTGATGTCTGTGTTTCTAATCAACTGCCGAAGGAAGAAGCAGCTGTCCCGCCTTCGCTTTCCTACTGTTGATAGAGAGGCAGACACCCCCCACACCCCAAAGCCCTCCCTCACATTCAAACAGCGCCCAGAAGGATACTGATACTCTCTACCAGGTCAGATCAGCCATGAGAGTTGAGCAGTTCTGCTGAGCCCTGAATCCAGACTGTCCTGGATGCTACATCTTTCATTCCCAAAACTGCTTATCTGCTAGAAGGTCCCACTGTCCCTGAACAAAACAGAACAGGATACGAGGCAGCGATAGACGCCTTGGGTGGGTTTTCTGTCCATCGCAGGACACACAGAAACCTACACACTAAGGGTAGTGCAGATATCGCACACCTCAAAAACCCCCATCGCTCCTGCCAGTCAGTGAGATCTAGATCTACCAGAGGAAAGAAATGCTAAGGGGATGCAAACTCCAGACCCTTCAGATGGTTGCTGTGACATCAACCCGATGTGATATCCATCAAAGTAAAGGTGGATGTTCTTAACAGCACAAATATCCTTTTCTTCTGTAATGTAAAAACGAGCCTGATTAGATTTGGAACTATGTTAGATTTCTCAGTAGTCTGAGCATGTGCAGCTTGCAGCCCTAACAGATCTGAGAATGGCACCTCAGACGCCCCTGTAGAGACTTTGGTACAAAGACATGCACCCCATCTGTCTTTTCCATCGAGTTCTTCTCAATTCCTTTGAGTGGTGTCCATTTCTTTCTGAAATCTGCAGCAAAAGTGTCTTTGTTCACCACCTCACCTCCCTCTGGACTGTTGTCACCACCCCGAAATTAACAACAAATGAAATTGGCATCTAGGGTGAGTCATTTGTAGCTAAACTCTGATTGGTCTGTGTTCAACTATATGTCAGCAGAGGGAAAAAAAAAATCGATGATTGGCTTAAGGCTAAGTTCCTATTTTTCCAGCATGTGGCTATTCAAATAAATAAAGATATAGTATTCTAGAGCTGCGGTTTGCTAAACAACAGCACCTGTGCATAGCCCTGCTGTGGGTACTTAGCTGAGAAAGGTTGTCACCACTGAGTGCAAATTCACACGGTGTTTACACTCTCACGTAGCTGTATAGGGACAGTGTTGTCACACATTACCTGACATTTTACAATGAATTATCCATTAATTGTACAGCTGTCTATAGTATTATCATTATTATTATTATTATTATTATTATATTTTGGTTGAATTGAGAATCATTGCTGAGGTTCACCTGGCACTTTGTGTGTTTTATTGTATTATTGCATATATTGCTCTCTCTTCTGCCACTGCAACACCATCATTTCCTCCAGAAGTTTCAGTCTAATTTCTGCATTGCAGTATTATCGGTTAATAATGTCCCTGTTAGCTGCCCATTTTGGGGTTGACTCTGATGCAGGAAGGCATCCCCTCCAGGCAGACTGTCGCCTCTCTCCAGCGAGCCCCCCCACCCCCACCCCCCCGTCGGTATGCTTTTAAAGGGCATGTTTTTTCCATCAGTGCTTTGTCTTTTAAATCTCATTCCCAAAGACACTCGATATCGCCCCGTCATCCTTATCAAGTCCAGTTTTATTTTTAAAGAGATGCTTTAATTTCCACCGGCCTAAAACAGCATGTGAAACTGCCTGCAAAAAACAAACAGAGCTTTTGCATTCGGAACAGTCAGAAATGTTCTCACAGGAAGCGATATTCTGCCAAGCTTATCGTATCTTTGTGGGCTTGCATATGTGTGTGTGTCTGTGTGTGTGTGCATGTGCGTGTGTGTGTGTGTGTGTGCGTGTGCGTGTGTGTGTGTGTGTGTGTGTGTGTGTGCGTGTGCATGCAAGCTTACCCATAGCCTCACTGCAGAGTGTAAACAGAAGTGTGGGAATGAAATAGGAGCTCAATGCAAGGCTAATACAAGATTCACCAAACCTCTGAAAACTCATTTCGTAGGCTGAGGGAGAGGGCCAGGGGCACGCTGACAGTTAGTATCTCCTTTCTTCAGGTAGTAATGAAAGCCACACATTTGGAAAAAGTCTCCCTGTATCCTAAGAGGAAATGATTACATTTGAAGTCACAGTAGAGCTTCTTAAATAGGAGCAGTCATGATTTCAATCCTTTCTGGAAGATGGTAAACATGCTTCCCTGCCCACAACCTCCGCTCGTTACAATACAATTTTTTTTTTCCATAAAAAATTCAAAAAAATTAAAATTGCATTTAGCAGGAGCGACGTAGAGAGGCACGTGATGAAGTTTAATTTTGGTGCTGCTGCTTTTGAGTTTGAGTAATAGGTTGCAAAGTTTGTTCTGATATGTGTCAGTAACTTATTTGGGCTTATCTAAGCTGCATACCAAAAAGTCCAGGTTTAAAATCAGGACCAGTTTGGCTTCATGTGTATTTCTTTACTGAGATATAGTTTTATAGTCTAAAATTCATTTAAAAATATGATGTTATATTAAAGCTAGAACAAACATTCCAAACATTCAAGATATTAAGTAAAACAAACAAACAACATTCTGTAAAGATCAATATAAATAAAACCAACTGTAATTAATACATCAAAGACAATTGTAGCTACTCAATAGGAGGGACCCTTGTGTTGTCTGATGTATTGAGTTTAATCTGGGTTAAAATTGGCAAAAATGGGGGGGTTGATATAAAATATAAGGACGTATTTTTTTTAAGTCTGTGAAGGCAACACTTTGTCAATTATGTTTTCAGCGCAGCTTGTATTTCAAGACCCGAATGACCTGAAGATTGGGATTGCGAGGGTTGGCTCAGTGGGGGGTTTTATGGGGGGGTGGGAGTGAAATATAATTGTCAGACAACTTATGGAAAGAATGTCGACCAGGTTGTGAAAGAAACGCTTTGGAAAAAAAGACGTCGCATTATTTATTATCTGTATTTTGGTTCTGGCAGGGCTCCCAGTTCATGTAGCCGATCGCCTACCGAGAGCCGCTGAGGTACGGTCTGCGGATGAGTGGGCTCTATTCGGGGGGGGGGCTGCTTTTGTTGTACGCGGACGATGATGCAATGCATACACAACAAGGGGATGCTTTTTATTTATATTCACTTTATTGTTTAGCTGCTGGGTTATAGCCAAAGCAGCTTTCATTCACACAGCTGCACATTTTATCCTGTTAATAATCGACGCTTACGGCTGTGCCCCCTCCCAAGAGACCTGAACTCTAAAGGCTAAACCGTGTCCCTAAACGCTAAAGTGTCTGATCCCCTTGCCGCTATTAATAACTGCTTTTTAGGTGTTGCTGCATCTTGACACGTCAACAGATATCACCGTCCCACGGGCCTGAAGAATAAGACGCCAAGGGCCTGATCATGCCCTGTTACTGACACCTAATTCTACCACCCTGTCTGTGAACAGAAAACACACCTCACTTCACTGGTGAATCCCATTTGACTACCCTAGGCAGCACATGAAACAAGGCTGGGGGGCACCAATCCATTGGAAAAAAGGCTACATAATCAAAATAAAAAAGAGGACCATGTAAATGTGGATAGGCCTTGCGCTTCAAGCAGCTTGCTATGCAACACATACAGCCTTCCGGGCAGCTTATAAAGATGCGCATTTTGGTTATGGTTTTAGGAAGCACAATTTGCAAGCATGTGTTTGAAATCAGAGTTTTGGGCTCCGTAACCAAGCATGAAGTTCTCCAGAGTAGCGCCGAACCCTAAGTCTGCTCAAGCTCACAGCGCTGTCTCACTTAGCTTTTAGCAGACCTCAGACAACATTGGAGAGATTCCAAAACAATCCAGAACGTCCTTTGATTGTTCTAATGATGCCTAATTTGGGGTGGGGGGTGGAGGCTGCTAGTGGCACTAGCGGGGGTTTGAGGGCAGGTTCGCCTGCAGGATGGCTGAGGAACACAGCTAGCAGGATTGATGGAGCCTTTCCCACAGAGTTCACAGCGAAAGGCCCATTTGCAGCAGCTGCCTAGATAATCGGCTCATTTCCTCCCGGTGTAAATCCTACGGCAGGGCCGCCCCGGGTTCGATTCCAGGAGGTCAGCCTGCGATTTCTGCGTGTGCAGCGTCGCTGGCTAATAAACATTCTCCCCCATTAATAAACATTCTCCCCATGTCCCGCACCACTGTCTGGCGTCCGGAGGCATAATTAAATGTAATTGCCTCTTTCGTTTGTTTCGTCCGCCGGGGTACGTTTTGCAAGACAATCCCGGAGGGGTCTATCGTGGAGGAAAATCCCGGCTCAAGTGAATAATCCAGTGGCAGCAGCTCAGAGTGAATAAGCGAATGATAAAGATTAAGGGACGGCCCTGATCCGTTACTGGATTCACTCTCCATACATTTCTGTGAAACATGAGCCTCGCTTCATGATAAAGTCTGTTTTCACACCAACGTTTTTTTTCTTGCTCAGATGCAGAGGATTGGCACCCTGGTCTCCCTTTCTCACAGCCAGGGATCCGGGTTGAAACCTTATCCCGCTATTACAACCTGACAGGCCCCATCTGACATTCGGGAACACATTGAAACAGTTAGGAGAGGCCCGACCCTTGACCTTTGAGCCTCGACTCTGCTGACACGAACGAGCCGTCTCCCCAAGGTCCCTCAGGGAAGTCGTGGCGGGGGGGCTGTGAAGTCGAATGGGGGAAATGTCATCTCTTCTCCTGCCCTGTGGTTGGCTGCTATTCTTTGGTCTGTCCCCGTCTGACAGCTATACCCCATGGTGAGGACTTCTAATGGGGTGGGAATTTGTAGGGGGTTGGCTCAATACGCTCCTTCACCATCCAAACACCATCGCTTGCCATGATGCACCCAGCCCTAAAGGTGCATCATACGCCGGGGTCTCATCATGGCCAGTAGGGGGCACAGGCGAGACGGCGCTCTCAACCAAGACATTTGATGGATTGATTTGCTGCCCTGAGCCATTGGGCTTTGGCCGTCAAAGCCAGCGGTGTTGCTTGGGAACGCTGAGGATGTGAGACCCCTATCACAGAGTGCAAAATGCGCCCGACTTTGTCTCTTTCTTCCAAGCTCCTGCCTTCCAGCTATCTCCATTTTCTCCCCTTGATCTCCATCTCCCTCGTGGCCTCCTCCTCTGTCCCTCTCCCCGCACCAGCCACACTCCAGTCTCATGCCCCTGGTGTCTGAATTTCCTTACCTCAGGTAATAATGCTTAGACTATGAAATCATCTGGTCCGCCATCGCCCCCAGAGCACGACTTTAATATTTATGACCATGAATCTTGGACAGAACCTGATCCTGGCCTGTGTCTCCCTGGTGTTTCCAGCCAGCAAGCGGCTGGCTGTGTGCAGACCCGCTCCGGGCCGGGACCCCCATGCGGAACTGATTAGAGCACAGGAAGCCCGATGTGATGCCGCTGACACGGGGCCTCGCCGCCACATCCTGCCCCGGGGAGCGTCAGCACGCCGACCTCTGATTGCCTGCGACTCGCCCCAGTCGACTGAAGATGGCGGAGAAGCAAAGACTAGAATATGGGCCATAAGAATGAGTTTAAAAACCAGCTGGAGCAAAAGCCTTTTCTGCTTTTCTTTGGCCAGGAAAACTGGAAAACAAGGAAAACGCCATTATGCTGCAGCTACTGGCTGCTGTCCCCCTTTCCATTGTCATTGTAATTTATTCTCAGTCCTGCATTTATTGCTTCCATTCCCCAATTGTACCTTTTGGGTCACTATCAATCACGCAAGGAATGTTCAATAGCACTGTCGCTGTGTTTCTGCCCCCCCAAGTCACTCATGCTATGTTAAATGAACAGAATTCCACCATGTCAGCTCACTTATGAGAAATGAATGACCCCCCCCCCAATCATCTAAGAGCTAATGTCACTTTCAGTGGCTGCAGCGCCCCCCATCTCTCCCTTCTTGCGCATACAGTAGGTGCGGTCCAGGGTCCTGGCTCCCCATTGGCCAGTTTGAGTCTAGTGTAAATGTGATTCCATCATTGGACCCAGGGCAAACATCGGCAGCAGCCTAAAAGGAAGAACACTGCTGCCACCTAAAGTACTGTGGCAGGAGAGCGCAGTGTGTGCTGAGACAGATGGGGATGATAACAACACGGGATGGATATATATCATACAGTGCATCATAAACCTTAACATTTTCAAACAGCAGTGAAAAGCTCCCTCCCCAAAATACAGCGACAGTGGTATCTTCCGATGTATCCTTAACCAGCAACGGGGGAGATCAAATGCAATACGTGCTGGCAGGCGACTATTGTAGAGCTGCTTCCCATCCCCATGAGCTCTCCTTCCGCTGACTCGGACCCGGAGTGGGCCCGCGTCCACTGGAAAATGGGAAATACGCAGCGGGATTGTGGAATGGAAGGTTTCATGAATGAGGGGTGAAGTAGATGGAGGTGGGGTAATGCACTCTCCATCCCTCATGAGACCAGCCAGGCAATGTTCTCTGCGGCTTCTACTATGAGGCAGCTATCTTGGAAATAATGCACACCTTATATATCCGTCACACACGTTGCACAGGGAACAGATGACAGTTTTATCTCGCAATGTTTAGTCAAGAGTCTTCATTCCCTTGGCGCATGGGATTTTTTTTTCTCTTTCACACCTCATAACGTCAATTACAATACTAACGATAATTAAAAAGACCCATTAAAGGGTAGGTCTGGTACCAAATCACATACTGCAGTGTTGGACTAGAGCATCTGAATCCCACGCAATTTCCATGCTTTACCTCGAGAGCGAGTTTCACGCTTAATTGATTATGGAATGCGTGCTGGCTTTGCATCGCAAGCAGTTTAATTACGACTTAGGTGTTTCTGAAGCGCACTTTATAAATTTAGCAACATATTTTGCAAAAATGGGATTTCAGCGGGGGCAGTATGTCTAGGTTCCTAACAGCTTGCAAGTCAGACATGAAAAATAATTATTTTTTACGCAATGAAATTGTCATAAAAAAGGTAACTTTAAAACCGAATAAGGTGGCTAATAAGATTGTTAAAAACGAATGTGTGTGTGTGTGTGTGTGTGTGTGTGTGGACAGCTACATGTGTGAGACAGAGCAGAAGTTGTTTTTCAAACTTGCAATAGTTTTACTAACAGCAAGTCCCCAGGTATAGCAATTAACCTATCACTGGTCTTCTTGTCACCTGTAAGTGTTTTTTTTTTTAGCTTTTACTAATTTAACTTTCCCCCCCCCATCCCTTTTATTTTTTTTTCTATCTGTCCAATAACCTGGTTTCAAACTGGAGGGAGGGAGAGAGAGAGAGAGAGAGAGAGAGAGAGAGAGAGAGAGAGAGAGAGAGAGAGAGAGAGAGAGATCCAGTCTGATAAACTGTGGCATAAGAGTGGGTGTGGCTGGAAAAAAACAAAGAAAGAAAATAGATGCAAACCACGGGCTCAGCAAAGCCAGTGAACCGGTCATTTGAGGCAGGACTATAAATCAGCTGTGCACAGAGGCAACGCGTCTAATGGAGCCAGACAGACCATCGTACCATTAACCACTTTCTAAATAGACCGCACATGTACAATTTAATGAATAATACATGTAAGGACCTGCAGGGCTTAACAGCCACTGCGGCTTCGGAGATGCGTGTCAGCCTGGTGTCAGTGATACCCAACAATGGGAAAAAATTGCGTTCATTACGATTATTCTGTCTTCTACAGTTTCCTCACACAGAGAAAGCCTTTGCAGGCCACATCCGGGACAAATTCAATAAACAATAAACAAGTGATCAGGCTTCCAACACAAGGCTATGGTGCATGAACACAATCGGCGCTATGACTGAGCAGAAATGAGCAGGGAGGATGACTGCTTCTCATGGGGGGGGGGGGGGTGGAAAAGAAAAGCTATACATCTCAAAAGACTCGCATTATGTTTGGTTGTTTATGGTTTAGGTTTGGACTTGGTGGGGGGTTAAGGTTGACATTGTTGGGATTAAGTTTTTCCCATAGAAATGAACAGACAGACCCCACAAAGATCTCAGTACAGGGCTGCGTGTGCGTGCGTGCGTGTGTATGTGTGTATTGCACCCTATCCATCATTTCCCATACCATGTGCTACTCAGCTCACTGAGGTCTTGTAAAGAGTATGAAGTTGAGTTTATGAATGATTATTAGTGCTGTAATTCTCGAGACCGGTCTTAAGACCAGTTTTTTGTGGTCTCGTCTTGTCTTGATCTCGACACTATTTGGTCTCGGTCTTGTCTAGGTTTTGACTCTATTTAGTCTCGGTCTTGTCTTGGTCTCAGACATAGCCTCAGCTCAAATGCAGCCAGTCAGATACATCTATTTTAAAAACGTCACATTGTATACATTTTCTCTACGGACACCGCCAGTGCTTCACTGTCCACACACGTCATACACATCGCATCATAGCGAAGATGGCAAAGAAATGTCCGAAAATGTCTGCGAAGTCTATAGCATAGTTATAATTCAAATAAATTAGGTATTTTGCATTCATTAGAAAGCACAGACTTGGAGGTGCAAGTCAATCTGGAGGCTCATTCTCTTCAATTCAAAACAAAGGATCATTACATAGCCATACTGATAGTAGGGTTGGGCGATGTCGACCAAATTGGCATCCTACGATGTCTAATATAAAACATCGCGATGGACGATGGCATCGTCGTCGTAGGCGGCGGGGCGTGGGGGGGG
>JABFEA020000058.1:10202-28518 GCA_019775915.2 Cyphomyrus plagiostoma
ATGAATATTAGAGTCCATTATGCAATCCAGCAGCAGCTTCCCACATGGCTTGGGACCTCACTGCCCCCAAGATCCTGGATGCCCCACCCCAACACAACCTACCATT
This sequence comes from Cyphomyrus plagiostoma, assembly GCA_019775915.2. Taxonomy (NCBI): domain Eukaryota; kingdom Metazoa; phylum Chordata; class Actinopteri; order Osteoglossiformes; family Mormyridae; genus Cyphomyrus; species Cyphomyrus plagiostoma. The sequence continues at coordinate 10,309 of JABFEA020000058.1, forward strand.
GTGCAGCTCACATGTCTATGCCAACACAGTCCTCACACCTCTCCGTTTGCAGTGGGGGGACACTAGGGAACACCCCGAAGATGCTGGACTGGTTGCTAGGAGCACCTTGGCTCAAAGCTGTCCCCACCCCACCCCGAGTCTGGAACCCAATGCCCGGGCCTGCAGCCCCACAGGCCCTTGCCCTGCTGAAATATTCAGCGACACCACCGATCCCGTTACGCATGTGAGGGCAAACAGACTTGGGTTCCGCCTCCGGGCCCAGGAACAGAACCTAGAAAGAGAGCTGAACTAATTGCACTAAGTGCTTCAATAAATCAGCGGGTGCTGAGGGGGCAGGTACTCAGGGGGACAACGAAGGTCAGGCTCAGAATGCAGATACATTTGCCTGGGATGCTGGCATAACTCGCATAAATAGCAACTATTTTCACACTTAATGTTTTAAAAGGTTTTATTTTAAGCGCTCAGGAAGTGAGAAACATCTCCCAACACGTCTGGGTCTACGCCGAGACCCTCATGTCTGCATTCTTGAAATTGGATGCCATTAAAAGTGAGTTTCAGAAAGCTTTAGGATTCAGTAATCCAGTGTTTCCTCTGATAAAAACACAGGACACTATTTACAGATGGATGGGATCTTTACTGAAAATGATGCACAAATCAGATGGCCTACACCTCTGGTGCAGAGGCGAAAAGGGGAAAGGTCTCCACACACAGCCCCCCCCCCCTCCCCCCTCAGGGAGCACCAATCTTATAAATGGGGAAACTGCACATCTATCATTTATGTGAGAATTGGCACTTTGCAAATTGTAACTGCCAACTGAAAAGGGCAAAGGCCCCCATCACTGGGGAATTTCACAGGATTGAGCCCCCTCCTCAGCTAAGCACTAAATATGCATGCCCTCCCCCTCCCAAATAACAGTGAATTCTCAAGGCTGCAAATAAATCACTCTGCAACATTTTTGTACTGGTGAGCAGGACATGCCGACAGGCGTGTGACTGAAGTATCTAAATTACTCTCAGGTCTGTCCGTAAGTTTCCATGCACCCTATTGGTCATGCCCCAAGAGACAAAAAAGCCCCTTTCACAGTGGAAGCCCCCTAGAACCAGCCAAAACAGACATTTGGGGCATGACAGACACAGAGTAAAGAGTAACTCAAGCTAAATCAACAGGCAGCATTCTGGGGCCAAGAGGAGACCTCAATGGCTTCAAGCTACTCCGTATTTATACTTGCTGTCTGCTTTAGGAAGATGGTCTATACCCAAGGGTGCAACCACCTGAGCACCAAACATGCCTCATGACTTAACGCACGAACACAACCCCGTTTAGGGGCATATAGGAAAGAGAAAAACCCAAAAAGCATCCAGATGGATAAATCTAGACCAGCTGGCCTGAGACATTCAGTCATCATGTCAACAACATTCAATAGGAAACACTAGATACTTTAAGGAGAGTCAATGCTGTGAGTTGCAGGCGGTCGATTTCCAGCTATGACAGGGAGCTCAACTGATGGGGGGATGGACAGGTTGTTCTTTCCTACTACATCCTCCTCCCATCTCAGGCCCACCCTGTCTCACTCATAACCGCCACCCCCCACCCCCAGAGCAGGTCGAGGTGACCCACAGTCAGATCAATAAGTAACAAGAGAAGGATCTGAGGGGGTGGTAGAGCTGAGCTAGGAGTGATGTCTCACTGCCCACTCTCTTCTTCCTGCCCTCCCAGTCCAATCTAACCCCCATCCTCAGCGCTATGTGGGGAAGCACTTTAGTAACCTTAAGACACAGACAGGCAGCGCAGGAAATGTCTGACTCAGACGTCAAGAAGCTCAGAGCTGCGCCACAGAAACCTGCATCATCGCCAACGCCGTCAGAGCAAGAGTCAGAAGTGAATGCGAGGAAGCAGGAGGAGTTCTCATCCCAGCAGGACACACCAGGCAGGAGAGTCCCAGAGCCTTTCACACCAATTTGGAGGCTTTAAATATACTGAGGGATGCAGTGATTCCCCTGCAAACAGCTCCAAAGGCTCAGTGTCACAGCTTCTGCGTTAAAGTGAGAGGGAGGTGCCGAGGTGAGGAGCGGCTGGAGCAAAACGAAAGCAAAACCGGGAGCAGTCTCAATAAAAGCGGCCTCTCTAGCAGAGGCTTCCCAAAAGCACAGCTGGGGGGCTGCCCCCCTCCCCCAGAGATACAGGAACAGGGACTTTGACGGCTATTAAACGTCAGACGCTCCCGACCACTGTGAGCTCACTAAAGAGAAGCACCTAGAATGACGGACCCGTCAGCGGCATTACTGAACAGACGAGCCCTAACCTTAGCGATGCCCGCTTAGCCATGCAATGCTCACAGGCTCCTAATTAGGGAAGGAAACTGTATACCTTGGGCTGCAACGTCGACACACATACGGAGATTAACCAATAGGCACAGATCCCAGAACAGCATAAGTTCGAGGCCCCGGAGTGTAGGCTGGCCACTGAAGCTCAGGAATGGTTGCCGTAAATCCCCTCACACAGAGTGGGGTATACCGATCCTTATGGGGACCGCTCATTCACTTCAATGGGAAAAATGCTAACGCTAACTATGACAACCTTAACCCCCACCCAGCCCTAACCATAAGTAACCAAGCAAAATACAAGAGTTTTTGCATTTTTAGCTTTTCATAGCAGTCACCGATTTTTTATTTTTTAAATTGTTCTCTCTTATAGGGAACAGGAAACCAGCACCCATAAGGAAAGGGGGGACATTGTCGACAGACAGACAGACACACACAGCAGCGTGTGCTTACCCTACTGCAAAGCGGCATTGTTCTGTGTTTCACGTGTGCCACATTCCATCCGAGCGACTTGCTTGCGTTTCCTCGATCGTCCATCCTTCAGTTTTAAATTTAATGTTTTTGTTTATACTGCTTTTTATTTCGTTTCTCGCGGTTCGCTGTGTGTATTTTGTGTTTCAGCCCCAGGCTATTTGCATAACCAATCGACAGCAAATATGTTTGTAAGTCCCACCCAAAGTACCGAAGTACCCCAGCTGGTTTGGCACCTTCAGTACTGGTACTCGACCGGAAATCGATGGAAAAGCGAAAGTACCGTACTTTGAAAAGTGCTCTTAGTGTACAAGGTGATCCCATTATAGGCCAGTTCATTATTTGCATGACAGATTAGAGGAAAACTAAAATGCCACAGCAGAGAGAGAAGTGCCCCGTGCAACAGCCGGCCACCTCAGGCCCCCAACCCTGATCCAGCTCGGTTTTCCAGCTGCCCTCGGAGGAGAGCACTGCTGTGACGGAACCATCACATCACTGCCAGGTGTCTCGGCGAGACCATGAACCTCAACTGCCACAGGGGCCAGAAAGCCCGGCTGTCCATACCTCACCTGTGGACCAAACAGATGGACGTAAATAAGGGTTGGAGCCAAATCACACACCCCCCCAAATGCCCATTGTAATCCCACCGCCCAGTATGGAAGAGTTTCTGCATACAAAATGCAGATTATTCATTACTCAGGACATAGACTAACTCAGCAGGAGGGGATGCTGGGTAAAGAGACTAGACGCTTTATGTAAGGAGGCAAAGAAGACCTGTGTAACTGGCAGGGACACGTCACCTGTGTAACTGGCAGGGACACGTCACCTGTGTAACTGGCAGTCAGGCTTGGGGAGTAATCAACAGTGTGTGTCGCACTTCATCAATAGACAGACAATGAATTTTGCTTTTATGGCGAGTTTGAACACAAAAAGGCTCAGATCCATTTAAAAGACCATTCAGCGGAGAGAAAGTCATCACTCTGGCAGTGACGGTTCAGGGAAAGGCCTGGGCATACGCCGTCCCCCATCAAATCGCATGAAAAAGCCAAACAACATCGCCTAATAGCATGTTTAGTCCATAATCTATGCTAATGTTAAGCCAACGCTGCCCCCAGTGGCTACTCTGTGCCATCACTCCCATAATAAAGCAGTCCTCTAGCCAGGCTCCATTGCACTTTGAGAGTAATTCCAGAGGGGCGACAATGCATCTCCTGTTCTGTCGGGGAGTGTTTACACGCCAGCGAGTAGATAAACTCCGCCTTTAGGGTGCAGGCTGGCGGTTTCACAGGAGAGCAGATGGAGAGCACCTGCACTGAGCAGGTTCATCAGAACACCTGCGATTAGACACAGCCGTGCCCCCTACAATAAGAAGCCCCCCCCACCCCACCAACACTAATGGTGGTTTGCCAGAGTATAACATCCCAAATGTAAATATACCACATGGCAAAGTCCTGAATGGCATTGCGAGCGTTGCTGTTAAATATGGCCACCTCTCTCCTGGCTTGTCCCAGCTTGCAGTCACAGATCACAGCAGCAAGCTGAGAGTGTGGCAGAGAATTAAAGAAAAGTACATGTAACAGCAGAATGGTGACCAATTCATGTTAGATAGATACAAAGGCCCTGTTTTTTATGCCCCCCCCAAAGCTCCAAGCCAGAACGTCAGCCGCCAAAGTGCTAATCTGCACATCTGGCCGTCACATCTGGCCGTCACACCAGGAGCTGCTCGTCACCTGCACTCTACCTGATGTCCGACTTGTTAAATCAGTTGGGAAAAGGGCTTGGTGGGTTTGATCAGGACCCCTTCAGAAGCACCAGGTCAGGGCACTGTGCCCGTCCATCTGCACCCCCCGTGCCAACAACGCCAGCTTTGCACGCAGCTGCAGGCTTCACGTGCCGCATGGAGGAAGCGCTTCAGTGGGGACACGCGGTACATCGTGATAAAGTCACGCCTCTGTCTGCAGCCACAATCCCAAGCTTCAAGGACGGGGTCAAGTTTTGCAAGTAGAGCATGGTAACGTCAGGGAAGGGCGACGGATTTGGTTAACAAAGCGAAGGAGACCCACAGATAAGGAGAAGGGGCCAGTTATATCCATCTGACAGATGGAGCTGGTCAAAGCAGAAACGGAGATGACAAGTGTGGACGGAGTGGGAGGAGGCAAGTACACTGGGAGGATGGGGCCAGTGGCGAGCGCACCCCCCCCGTGATCCACAGCGGTTTACCGCGCGTCAGGGAACGACATGCTACATTAAGCCACGACGTTCCACCGCAGAAAACTGTACTTCCCATGTTCAGACCCAGCTGCCACTAAACACTCAGCAGTGACAAGGTTGAGGGACCCAAATCCCAAAACCTAGAGGGACAAACTCTGAAACGCCATGACAGGAGTGAACCGTCACGTCACTGGCCACCATACCCAGCCAACATTAATGGTGCCTCTGACATGGCATGACCTTACAGAAGGGGAAGGGATGACTCCACGTGTGCAGATTCAGGTGGTGCCCTATTCCGGGTGAAATACCCAGGTTTTTCTTGGTGCCTTACATGAGGGGGCTTCTTCGTTGGGTTACAATTTGTCAGGCGTCTCCCCATAGACATTTTTTGGAACCGGAACCCTGGCACAAAGTCAAGCTCCTGTAAACATAACTCTGGATCACTGAGGCATGTGACGATTTCCTCCCTCAGGGACCTCAGCTTATGAGCGATGGCAGGATGGAGCTCAGCACTGACAGGCAGATTGGGCAGCTGTGCCCCTGCAGGACAGGGCAAGCCCATGATGAAGTGGGGAGCTCCGCCGTCAGACGAGGCCTGTGGTCCACATCCCCATCATGACAGGCATATTATGATGCAGGTATGTTACAGTAGGCAGGAGACTCACAGATTGGAGGGATTACATATCTCCCAGCCCGGCTGGAGAATCTCTTGGGAGCCCAGAGAACTGGGCAAAGCCTGTAGCCTTGGAGAGAGATCTTGTGTGACCTAGAGAGCCACTATAACCCTCCAGAGACACGGCGATGAGATGTTTACAGCCTTCGGTGAAGAGGGTAACTGTCCGACTGGCCTAAAGTCAAGTTACCTTCATGAAACTACAGAGAAAGGGTAGAAAATGATGGTTAAAGATTAATCAGACCAGAAAGGTCATAGATATCAATTGTGCATCTTCTCCTATGTATATTTCTTAGAGCAGGGGTGGCCAATCATAGCCACAGTGGGCCAGTGCGTTTGCCGGTTTTGGGGGTAACCTTTAGGTCAGCTGTTTAAACCCAGGTGCGAGGACTCTTCAGCCAATCAGTCTTCCACTTGGTAATCTAATTGGGGAGTTGCAGCAAAACACACACACACACACACACACACACACACACAGGTCAAAAGAGCAATGCGAAGACTCACTGCCATTTTCAGTTTCCAAAGGCCTGAAATCAGCAGCACCCCAAACTAAAGGGATGTATTCAGATGTCTGGTAACCGCCAAGTAGAATTTAACACACTCGCTGTCTAGTAAACAACTCACAGCAGATCTGGATGACGTGTTCTACACAAACCCGCCGTGGGCTTCCAGAACCCCAAACGGCTTAGTCAGTTCCAGTTTGGTTAAGATTTAAAAGAAATAAAATAAAGCAACAGGAGTACCAGCACTATAGAGAAACAGCCATTAATTCATCAAGTTTGTAAATCACCAGGAGAAACTGCAAAGAAAAAAGCAGAGAAGCTAGTCTAAAAACAAGGCTTTGATGTGTCAATTAACATGAGGCTGGGATGCATTCCCTGGCAGGCAGCGAGAGCCCAGTGAAGCCTTTCCCACTCCTGGCATGGAATCCTCCAAGGTTGCCGAGAAACCTCAGTAATTGTTTTGACATAATTCACACTCATTTCCTACAGAAGGACCCTGAGAGGGCTGTCAGCCAGCAAGCTCTCAGGACCTACATCTCCTGCAGTTTATAGAAGGAAAAGTGTATAAGCGGCAGCCACTGCTGGCCAGGCAGAGTATACATGCACACCGACCCACCAGAGCAGCCACGCTAAGGGCAGTGTCACCTCTCGGCGCTGTGCCTGACCCCATGTAGTGGCGTTTACACGTCCAGGCTGAAAACCCGGTGGTTGTGACACTAACCCTACCTACAGGACCCGAGAAGCCTCACAGTAGAACTCTCTGGTGAGAAGGGCGTTTTATTTCACAAATGCTTTGCATGCCCAAGCTCCACGGAGCACGGGCGCGCGAACCAGAGAAAAGCGCACGTGAAACCAGCGATACCCGGTCACCCGGTAGGAGCGCGCCTCTGATGTCACGGAAACTGATTTGCACAGCTCCACCACACGCGCGCTGCCATCGCACATTTACGCCAACAGGCTACATATCTAGCAAGTAAAGTAGCCCTTATAATAGGAGGATATGTTCTACTTTAGCCAAATATGATGCCAGATTTAATTACACCTATCTGGAAGTCATCTGGCAACATTAACCTTGGAATATGCAAATACAGTTAGACAATTAGAAATTGTACCAGTCATAATTGTCATATGTAATTGGTAAACTCTTTAAATAAGCCACCAGTTAGTTCAAGCTTGTAATGAATACACACCTCTAATATACACTCTCAATTAACTTGCGTACCAATTACCTTGATTAATAACCGGCAGTGAAAATCTGCTGAAGGAATACACATTAATAAGATTAACTAAATAGCCTCAACAGCGGGTGGGGTGCATGCACGACGTTAGCGCAACATGCAGCCGCAACAGTTAATCGGGGGGAGCTGTCATTATCGTCCCCTAGTGGACGATTTGTCCACTGCAGTCCGCTCACCTGTTTTTATTAAACACGGAGAAAAGTGAAGCAAAACATTTCATTGGTAGTAAAGTGACATTGTTTGCACTCAGACCATTAAAAAGATATATATTTTAAAAAGTATAGGCCTACGTATTGTCTCCCATTTAACATAGTTTGATGGATGATTCGTTTTTAACACTTAAGAGGCATTTGTTAAGGCAAGATGCCTGAAATCATTTCGCAGCTTATTCGCGTAGGGGCATTTTCCAATACACTCTGCAGTTTCGTTTAATGGATGTAATAGGGAGCCAGAGAAGGGTTTATTGGTGCCTCCGTTCAGATCCTTAACATGGAGGTATGCCTTACTGCGCCGTGTACCGGCTAAGCCCGGTACCACTAAAGCCAGGGTTACGCTTTACAACATTTCCCCAAGCTTCTGTTCACCGGGTATAAGACTTAAACTGATAGTTTCACTGACGCCTGTACCCAGAACAAGCGAAGCTGTAGGCACGCAAACTGCACGCAACATTAAACCCCGAACTCAGGAGTCGTTTAGCAAAGTCAGCAGGAAAAGCCTTGACTACGACGTACGAACTCCAGCCACATGCCCACCGCAACAATTTGAACAAACAATGTGGTTACTCACCGTAAAGGTTGTGGGCGACACAAAGGGAGCGGGCGCCGAGTTTATGCGCCGGGTTTCCGCAGCGTCTGAACTCCCTTGCAGAGAAGAAGCCGCTCCTCTCTGAGCCGCCCTGGACCGGCGTTCCGCTTTTGTTACTGGAGACCAGTCACCGCTCTCGCCATACAACTCTCTCGTTTGCCCCCATGGAGGCTTCTTAAAGACACTCTTTCTGCTCCCAAAGTCCGTCCCCGGCGGCCCCGATCTCCCGTCACATTCCAGCCGGCAGCTCGCTGTTTGAGCGCGGGGAGGAGCGCACATGGTGCGGCGCAGCGGCGGCTTTTACTGCTCCCAGGGAAACAGACATGCGCTCGGCCCCCCTAGGATGCGTGTTATTTATATTATTAGGGAGCATTTCTTAATCATGTTACAGAATTCCTACTGGGACAGGACATACCCAACGTTAACCTCTAAGATAAGAAAACGGCAGTGTTGATGAGATGAAAGTTTTTGATAGAAAAAGAAAAAGAAAACAAAAATCGGGAAGCTTAATAAACGCCCATGTATGTAGTAAAATTGCCTTCAAATGCACGGACAACAGTTTGATTTCAACGGACCTAAATAATGGCGCATACAAAAGTAATGAGCTGAGAAGGTGAATCACGTTAGGCTATTTTTAAGCGGTCATGACTGAATAAAACATCGAATCAGTTTGTGCTGATTGAGAGGATATGCAATACAAATATGCCAACTTCCAAATGCTTTTACCGATTTATACAGATCTGGTTTTAAGATGCTTAAATTTTACGATTTAATACACACCAGAGCCTACACTTCACCGTTTTCATTCAACATATGTGCCTAAATTGCGGGCTTTTGAGAAACACAAAGGAAATGGGATCCATTTCCACGCCACACAAAAGTGAAGTGAAGCCGATCTTCTTGAAACCGGAGCCTACTGAGAGGACTTCTCGTGCTCGGTATGAGGGACAGAGGACGCGGTGGGCTCTTCCGCATCTCTAATAGTATCTTTGTTGTCCTACAGCGTCAGAAGCCGTGACAGCTCGCATCAGAGCAGAACAGGTGTTACATTTCATATCCAACATCAGTTACAAACAGTAACTGGTTTACACTCAGTTATTGTGCTCCGGACATTTGATGGCCCGGCCTCATCTCTCCATATTACTGAATTACTTTTTAAATGTTTGCATCTCACCGGAGATAATGGGCTCCGTTTTCCTTTGCAGTTGACAGGCTGAGTGATCTTTTGACTGATTTCTAAGCATGGGCTGATGGAAAAGTACAGTACAGAAAAGTTCAGTAACGATCTTTGATAAATCGCAATCACACTCGGTTGGAACCAGAAGAGTGTTTTAATTAAAGAACGATTCACAAAGGGCTACTGTCGGCCGTAACCAACGCCAATTCTAAATTCCCCAACTGAACAGGCAACCCTCCCTGATAATTAGACATCCGGCAATCTATAACCCACAAGAAACTCAAATGTACAACAACCTCCTTATATATACTACAGATACCCCAACTCCTCTTTAAAGGGGTCGCCCCGACATCCATCACAGGGTTATCACAGTTCATTTTTCTGAATAGGTCCTGTTCTCCCCCATAAATCCGAGTCAAACAGTAAGCAGAGACACAGCTCAAGGGAAAGTTCTCCTGTGGTCCCAGCTTCCCTGTTAAACGGTGTCCGTGCATATATGTGCCCTTCGGTCCTCTCTAATTCCCCCGCTCCCGTTGGCGCGCATTCGGGGGCTGCTATTAATACAGTTTAAGGCTGAAGCAAATCGTGTAGGCTCAATGCACAAGCAGATTCATCTGCACCGTCTGCCGCCAACATGCACCTTCTGCTGCGGGGTAGCTCCAAATAAGATATGGCTGGCTGGTTGCTACTGATTCACCCTATTATAACCACATTTTGTAAGAAAATAACTGATCATTTCTAAAACTGCAGGCACAATCCCACGGGCCTTATGTAACTGGAATGTTCCACCACTTTTTTCATTCAAGTGGGAAGAAAAGCCATTCTGAGGGATTAACTTTGTATTTACACCATGCGCAGAGCTTACTTGTGTTTTTCTGTACTCAAGAGACTTCTTATTTATAGCTTTACTTAAACAAGCCCAGCAAATTCCAGAGAATTATGAGTCATTGAGGATTTAAAAGCTAGAATCCTTAATGGCAATACATACTGCAGTATCTCCGCAATCCACTGCTTTGTGGAACAAGTGTGTAAGACCAGCGCTCAGAGGTAATACAGACGGACCGAACTCATTTTAACAAGAGCCAGCTGCGCCTCGATCCCTCGCATCGGTCACGCTGACATCAACCGTGCATGACGAGGCGGCCATTTGTTTATTTTTTTCCACTACTCTCTCTACTATGCGCGTGAATGTAGCTGCTCAACATATCTGACATCAAAAACCGTTTTTTTGCCAATTTTGAACATCTTCACCTTATAGCCTACCATGATGTCGTATCTCAGAGATTAAACACATACATATTTGAACAGATGACTCTGAACAATGCTCAGCATACGTTATGCAGTGCTGTAGGCTTCATTTTGAAATGTTCCATTTTGAAAAGCATTTGCACATAACTGCGAAAACGAAATTCTATAATACACACTCGGTAGGCAGTTTATTAGCTACACCTGCGAGTTAACAGTCAGCCTGCGCCTCCAAGCAGTGAGGCACGTGGCTTCTACTGATACACAATCACACAGACAGGGTCAGCAGGTCCAGTTACAATTTGGCTCAGCATCAGAGTGGTGGCGGTTCCAGTATCTCAGAAGCGACCAGCATCCTAGGATTGTCATACACCTCAGTGTCTGGGTTTAACAGAAAATGGCACGATAAAAAATATTCCAGTCAGCAGAAATTCTATGGCTGAAAGCGCCATGTTAATCAGAAAGGCCAGAGGAAAATGGCTGGACTCATTAAAACTTAAAGTAAGGGCACAGGTGCAAAAGTAGCAGCTTGGTGTAACAATGACGTGCAGAAAGGATCCTCTGGATGCAAACCTACCCATGAAGTGCTTCTGGTGGCAAAAGATGGTCCCATGTAGTCAGACCGTAGCTATAATTAAAAGTGGTTCCTGGTACTGGTTAGATGTACCTGATACAGTGGGTCCTACCTGGTACTCTCAGAAAAAAAGGGTAAAATTCGTACCGTTAGCTGTGGGTAATCATACCTTTCAGGCACAGAAATGGACTCTGAGGAACATATCTGTACCACTGATGGTACATTAATGTTGTTTGTACCTTTGGGATGTTCCCCAGAGTTAATTTCTGTGCCTTAAAAAGTACAAGGGTACAGTCCCAGTGACAAACAAAGGTACAAATCTTTACCCTTTATTTTCTAAGAGGGTACTAACACAGCAGGACTTACTGATACTAGCTTGGTAGGTCCTATGCAGTATTAGCCAAGTGCATTAGTGCCATTACTTTTTGATATGCAAATAAAAGCACTTATCCAATATAAAACAGCTGATGAATATTTCAATTGCGAGGTAAGGAACGATACGGAGAGAATCATTGCAAAAAGCAAGATTTTACAAAATACAACTAAAAATAATTTATTCAATAAAAAAGAGCCGATTACAGGTCACACTAAAGCTCTGCTGACACCTTGTGACGAAGAAAAGAACTGCAAAAACGCACAAATACCTGTTTAGTTGCCGGTTTTCCTAAGGCCGGTAAAATCAGAGCCGCTTCCAAAGAGCATCGTACACGCAGGTTTCACAGCCCAGTAATTTATACACTGTCTTTATTCAGGTTTTTGGCAACATGAGAAAGTATTACTTTTCAGACATTTTTTTAATCAAACATTTCTTCGATTATGTCTATGTATTGGTACACAAATCATTTTTTTTGTAATTCATAGCAAAACTGTCACAATAAAACAGAGTACCAGCTTTGCAGACTTGAAATGGGTGAGAAACTACAAGAAATTAGGGCGACACGGCACTCAGCGTGGTTAGTGAATTAGACTCCGTACACCGGGTAACACGCTTCTCATCGTCTTGATGTCTGTTATACAATACATAGGGTGACACCAATTTCCATCAGGCTGAAATGAACAACACAGGAGAAATCAAAACAACAGAAACAATCAAGAACGCTAATATTGTTAAAGAACAAATTCATTGACCTCTACAATCGTGAGGAGGAACCATGAATTTGTTTTCATAACGGAGTATGGCTGCAGTGTCATCCAGCCAGCCAGCCAGACAGACGACAGCCCAGTACAAACCTTTCACAAAGGTGGCCCATTATCTCCGGTGAGATGCAGCCTTCCTTCTGAGAGAAACTCCGGGCCTGACCCAGGGTGGTGTGTGGGAATTAGCTGCACTGTTAATTTCTTGTATATCTCCCATTGCTCTAGGGCGGGTGGCCCCCAGGGGGCGGCGAGGAGGCGCGTGTGTGAGAGTCCTGTGCAGCAGCCGGGCACAGTTACAGTAGGGTTAGGATCTTCAGCAGCATTGCATCGCCGCGCCGGGACACCAAGAGGTCAGAATGCAGAGAGCTCGGTCCCAGGAGATGAGCGACTGGCATGTAAACCACGTGCGTAACCACTGGGACTCCCTGCCGGTTCACAGTAAGGGGGCACAACGCTGGCAGATTGACGCGAGTTCCCACTGATGGAACCCTGTGTGATGGTTGGGGCCTGAGCGAGGGGCGCAGACTCACGCACAGACACTGCGCGTTTAACCGTGTGCCCGTACACACACTTCACTGCATGCTCTTTAAAATATGTAAAAATCATGATGACTTGCAGAGATGCTCACTGGTGGCGACTCACACAGCTGCTATAATACACAGGCAGCACCCAACACTCCCAGTATTACCTGACAGTCAGAACACTGGTCACTGCCAGCTGTACCCAATGGAGCCCTTGCATCCACTAGCAACAAAATAAGCATTTGCTGCTTGACTCCATAAGCTCACTAAAAATGTGGAGATCTGTTCCAAAACTGCTCCAGGGATTCACCTTGGGGCTGGGGGGGTTAGTGTCTTCACAGGTGAAACATGGTCAGTTCTGGACACACATACAGGTGCTGATACTTCATAATTCACCAAATCTGACCACCTACAGTACAAGGGGGTGGGAATCCACCAAACCCCCACTGCATTTGGTTGTAATGCAAGGGAGGAAATATAACATTGGAATTTTGAACCAAACTAAATGTCAAAATAAGAGAACCACATGACCTTAGGATCACAACTTAAAAAGATTTTGGAAAGGGCTCGTATAAGCAAATACACGTGGTCAGGTGAAAATAACATGGACAGTAAGGACTCCGGTAAGATACAACAGGCAGGAGGACAGTGAATGTAAACATCAAGGGAGAAGGAAAAAAAACACTATGTGCACACATTCCGTTCAAAACAAGGGGGCAAGAAAACACAATGTAATCAAGAATTAGAGGGACTACAATAATCAAACCAGTTTGAAACTGAGGCCATTATACCATAAACCCAAAACATGGAGGGAGGGAGGGAGGGAGGGAGGGAGAGAGAGACAGAAAAAAATAAATCATGAAATGAAGCACACACACACTTAACCAGAAACAATGCATAAGACAACACGTTGCAAGTTTAAAAACATTTCAGATACGAACAAATGCAGTTAAAATACTTCATAACTACAAAAATCTTGCATACCATGAAGACCTCAGCATCAGTGGATGTTATGTACACGTAAACATATATATGCATCTGCTGCACATATATACTCACATGACATCCTTTACTAGTCAGTACACTGAATTATTTAACATATCCAGCAGGAATCATTTATATATTTATTTTGCAACACTATTCCTTATAATACACAAGACGAAAACAAAAAAAGGTTTCACAAGCCAGAAGGCCACAAAAGTGCATATGGAATTGCTTGGGGGTTGGGGGGTTGGAAAGAGAGCCAGGCTGCCCCAGCCCCCCCATTACCTGCCCTAACTCCCAAACCCACCTCAACCATACAGTCACCGAGACTGAAAGGCAGACTTCAGGTAGCAAGACGATGGCTAGAGCGATTCTTTGTTGCATAATGTAAGCAGGAACGCAACAAAAACACTTTTCAAGTAATTATGAATACAAAAGGAAGGCTTTACTCGCGTCGTTCAAAGGCCGATTTACAGTTTACCTTTCAGCTGGAGGCCCCAGGCTTAGGAGTCACCGCCTTACGTTCAAGTAATGAAGAATCCAACTAACATCGGCGGAAGATCAGAGCATGGCGCCTTCATGCCAATCTACTGTAATTCAACGAGGAATGCAGCAGTTCTGGTGGGGGAATCAGCAGGGACTTGTCTACTAACAGGGGTCACGAGGGTCTACTGCATGCTGCGTTCCAAGAACAAGACAAGGATGGCGCCCTACCAGTCTAACCACCCGGAAGCTGTAAGAGGACCCCCAAACTGATGCTAGTGCTGGGTCAAACGTACACCTACACTGATGCAGAGACACTCGAAAGTTCAGTCACACAAGGCTTGAATTAACAGGGTGCAGCATGTTTATGAATGGCCAGCACGCGCACAGCACGCGCACAGCACGCGCACAACACGCGCACAACACGCGCACAACACGCGCACAACACGCGCACAACACGCGCAGCACGAGTGCTCTTAGGTCAGCATGTGGCAGCGTCTGGAGCCCAACAAGATCCACATCCCATTTGCGAGGCTTTAATACACCTGCTAATCCAACTTACCCTCCCACCACAAGACGTCACATAACCCCAAACATCACCCAAGTGGGGAGGGCGAACTTCATGGGGGAACATTCACTTAAACACTAAGCCACACGTTAAGCTCAAATTGTCCTCCAACCTTCAGTAGAAACATAAAACCCCAAACTTCAGATAGACTTCATTCCCCCCAGCAGACCCTCTCTGGAGGGAGTGGGGCCCTGTCTCATAATGGGATGACATGTCCATCCAAGGCTTTAACACCTTTCCTCTCCCCCAGGATTACAAAGTCCAACACTGAAATGTACAAGTAGCAACACTGATTAACAAAATACCTTTACGGGTCTAAAACTCAACCCTTTATCTTAGCGTGCAAGCGTTTCTTTCAAATTTTGGCTCAAGGACCCAAAGATGAAATCACTCTGACCCTGGGATTCGAACCGGTGACCTCCTGATAGCAGGCACAGTGGCCTAACCCACTGAGCTACACGGCGCCCCCAGAATATACCTACGGTGTTGAATCTTTTTTTGTTGTTGCCGTTCAAATCATTAGTATTGTTGGTATTACTCGTATGTTGAGAAACCATCCCACGATTCCTTCTCAGAAAAGACCCCTCAAAAGCAATGATACTGGGGAAATAGCATCTTGACAGGAAAGCAAGATAAATGACAGAAAGTGAGAGAGAAGTTAAACACAGAGGACGAAGAAGCGACGTCTCTCTCCAGCTCCTTCCCGTCAGCATGTGTGCAGCTTGCAGGCTGTCCCAGTGTGACCTCCTTCTTTACATGTTGGTACCTCCTTGCTCATCATCGGGAAACTCCAGCACTCCCCGCTTCCCCTCTAGGAATGCAGGGTGCTGGGTGCCAGTGTACGTGGGCCGCCGGACCTCTCTTTGGTCTCCTGCTGGGCGGCCCAGGAACGCTCTCAGTCTCTTTGGGCAGGGCGGGGCCAGGGGAGTGAAGGCGGGGCTTAACCGTCCAGCAGGTAGACCACCAGCTCGTAGGTGGACATCATGATGGCCGTGTTGGGGATCTGGCGTACCAGGTGGGTGGTGAGGCCACGGTACAGGGCCCGGGACCCCTCCTCCCGTACCACCATGGACAACGTCTGGAAGAACGAGCGGTACTTGGTGCCTTCTTCGCGCAGCCGGGTGCGAATAACCTCTGCAAGGCAGGGGGTGGGACAATAAATGACTGGAACGGCAAGCGACAGAGATGGCAGTGAGCAGCACGACTGCTGTAGACGAGTCTTAAGAGACGAAGCGAGGGACAAGTACCATGCGGGTAGGCGATGGAAGTGGCGCAGGTCTTTGACGTGGCCGCGGCCAGCATCAGTCCCAAAAAGTCCGAGGCGTCCTTCACGGACTCGTCCTCGTCCTCCATGTTGGAGGTGGCCTTAGCCTCCAGGAGCCGCCTCTTGATGCTCTCGTAGATGACGAAATGGATGACCGTCTCGGAGATGCCCGCGTACGAGGCAGACATGCCGCGATAGAAGCCGCGCAAGCCGTCGGCGCGATACACCCGCCGGATGCAGTCCAGCGCACTCAGGCGCCGCTCGCCCCGGTTTCTGGGAGTGGCGACAAAGAGACGAACAGGCAATTCCACTAAAGCAAGAGAGCATCCTGCACAGACCAACGCGCTGAAAAGGGGCCAGGGCTCCAGGACGACCCTGTATTTTCCAGGAAATGCACACTTGCCTTAAAGGTGGCCCTGTCCTGAGTTAGCCTAGCCAGTCACAGCATGCAACTTCTAGTCAACGATCATGATGCGTGTGGTCTTACCTGGCATCCAGCTGCAGACGGGTTTTGATAAGCCATATGGGATTGGTGGCTGTGATAGCAGTGAAACCTGGGAAAAGAAAGGGGCCAATTTGTATGGACACTCCACCATTGGTGACATGACACTAATAAACACTAGGAGGCACTCCGCCATTCTAGCTGTGTTGGTGACAATGCTGGATGATGGGGTACTGTACTTCTGGGAAGCTATTTAACAAAAATAGGGTTTGGGATACGACGTTTCAGACAGGAATGCGACACAGGCTAACGGTGTAATGCATTAAGAGTTGCTGCACGGGGATGCAACAGGAAGTATGTAAACGATCCTGCTCTGACTCGCTACTGTTAAAATGCAATCCTGCAAAGACATGAAGGAGAGCGGCGTCCTGGAGCTCCACAGGCAAACTCGTTCTGCCGGAGCTCATCTCAGCAGGACTGCTTAAGCATCTAGCTCAGCAGGGTTTTACTTCTATGCTTTCTGGTGGCGGGTCCCCTAACTGGGAGAAAGTGGATGTCCTTGAGCTATAAATTTCACCCCCATTGTCCACCGTAGTGAAACGAAACACCTACTGGGAGAAATGGTTTGACACGGGTGTCTATAGAATATGGACGGAACAACGTGCGACTGGCAAGAACATGTTACAGGCTGTCAGACTAATTACAGGACGACACAAAGACCAAACATGCAGATAAACTGGGAGAGCCAGGATAACTGAACACATTACGGTGCGACTGTGCATGTGTGCAAAGCCCTGCTGTCGCATACGGTGGGCGCGTGTGTTTACGACACAGATGACGCCAGCTGAGGCAAACTACCGTGTATGTATGATTTCATCCAATCATGCACATTGCACGTGCAAAGCATTCACATGATCATGTGACCACAGCAGAGGACAAAGGGTGTGTAAAAATATACTCATGTAACATCAGTCTGTAGAAGGTGAGGGATCAGTGTAGGGCCAGGGTGCGGGTGGGGTCACAGTGCGTGTGCTTGTGTGTGGCCATCAATACAGAATGCCGTGTCTCCATATCAAAACTCCAGTATCATCTTGTTAAGTGTTTGGGGAATTACTTGGTTCTAAGGGGTATCCTGCTCTTAATGACATTCAGAGACCTCAAAACCCAAACAAACTGGATTAAAGTAGTGACAGAACCCTAAGGTGGGGGCTGAGGATGGATTAAAAACAAGATACCAATAATGACAGTAATATTAACAGAAGTAACAGTAAGAGCAGTAGAAAAGGCTTGCATGTACTCACGAGGGCCAAGCCTCTCCTTACAGCTGCAGAGAGAAAGCTGCAGGAATGAGCCCTGAGCTGGTAGCATCTCACCCGCCACGCTGCTCAAAGCTACAGTAAGAGCCTAAAATAGACACAGGCTTTTCTGTACCACAGTGAGCAAAGCAGAGCACCTTTGCACACTGCTTTGCTCGCATACACCCCCATGTGGTGCACATGTGCAACTGCAGGTTGTCCCCTCTTCGCCCCCTACATGCACACCTAACCCCAAATTTACATTAGATTTAGTATTGGGGGGGGGGGGGGGGGGCGC
>JABFEA020000058.1:28618-39344 GCA_019775915.2 Cyphomyrus plagiostoma
CCCCCCCCCCCCCCCCCCCCCCCCCCCCCCCCCCCCCCCCCCCCCCCCCCCCCCCCCCCCCCCCCCGGGGGGGGGGCGCCCCCCCCCCCGGCACGTATGGCGCTTTTCCACTGGCATACAGGAACTGACCTGTACCCGACTCGTACCGTGAAGACAGCCTGGTTCCAGCTCGCCTCGGTATTCTGCAGTACGGTCGCCTAAGTGAAGGCGCTGTTGGGTCTGAAGAGACGAACTGTCCACACCGTGATTTACTATGTGGAATTTTGGAATTTTTTCTATTTGATTTTTTACTGCGTGCTCATTTCCGCTAGCAAATGAGCTGTGCGACGATAGCATCAGCATAAGCATGCGTTTGTGTAAATTTGCATTACGAATTCATGCTGTTCAACTGTGCTATAGTAGATTAAAGGTTGGAAATTTGCAAGTTCTGCCTTATCTGGAATGCATTAATACATTGCAATGTGCAATAGTACTAATAATGAATAAGATAAAAACTATGCCATTTTTCTCCTTCAGGCAATCCATGCTTATAGACATGGGTGACTGGTATCTCTGTGCCATCAATCAATCAGATGCTGTTGACCTAACCAGCTAGCAAGCAGAAGCATCCCAGCACAGGTAATGAGGCAGGTACGGCCCGCGCACCTCCTGCAGTGGAATACAGTCAGTTTGCGGTACGGGGCGGGTAAAGCTTGGCTCCCAGTAGAAGTGGAAGAACACCAGTAGATTCTAATGGTACAAGGATGTTGAAAAAACAGTTGTGTATAAATTTACTACTAAAAGCATATTTAATCCCCCCCTTCATAACACCACCAAGCTGTGTGACAAGGGACAGGGCTGGTAAGATAAGTAAATGCTAACCTTGTCAGTCTGCCTCTAGATAGGCAGGAGACAGCAGAAGGAGGAATTCCATGTGTATCCTGCATGTTCTGACAGCGAACGTGGAACCAGGACCATGCATGTCACTCACACCAGCCCTGTGGACCTTAAAGGGACCCTGGATACCAGGGAGAGGAGGGCAAAGCCCCACCCCCCTGCCCCCCCACATCCCCTTAGTAAAATCTTCTCATTCAACATGCATCTCAAACACGAGCTAGTTGTCTTTTTCCCCGCACCCTTCCTCATACGTAGAAGAGGATTTCCCTCAAAAGCAGATGCTTCTTCACTGGACAACCACAGGCCCTCACAGAGCTCACAGGCCCTCACAGAGCTCACAGGCCCTCACAGAGCTCACAGGCCCTCACAGAGCTCACAGGCCCTCACAGGTCCTAACCCTGCGGCCGTGATGGACTGAAGAAGGTCTACAGGTGCAGAAAGGCCAGAAATACAGGCGACCAAAACACAGGGCTCGTTTGCAGACTTGTTTGGGAAACGGGTTGTCCCACATCTGGCAAGAGCAGGAGCTACGTGAGCAAACCTGATCTCTGCTCGATACCCTGTAGTAACCCTTCACAAAGTGGTCTTCCAGGCATGTCGGTCTGGAGCAGCATCTACATGTAACCATAACACCACCTACGTCTCCAGGGATGGGAGACTCCAAAGATCAAGAGGACAGAAGTGTTCAAACTTGCTTGAGACAGAAACACTCATTTCTGAAATGACAAGGTTAGCAGAATCCCTGGTAGCACGATCACCATGTAACCCAGAGAGCCCAGCTACTCATGGAGGTTTTTCTCCTCCCAGTCCCTGTTCTCCTAACCCCCCTCAACCCCACCCCTCCCAAAAAAGCATGCTCCAAGATTAAGAAATTAACCATACAGAGACTATATAATTAAAAACACACTACAGAGGATAGTCAAAGTATACTGACCATCATTCTACGAAATTGTTATTTACAGCACTATCAAAAATCTCTGAAATGGTAACAGGTGAACATCTTACTCAGTATAATGGGCATGAGCATTAAACAGTAACCAGTACACATCTCCCATTTTAGTCAGGATAAGATCGCGTTATGTTCTGTCCACCGCACACGACAACTTGGCGCAGCTACTGGGTTGCTATGGGGACAGATAAGGTGCAAAGATGCTGGATCCAATTCAAACTGTAGGGTTCCTCTGCTGCTGGCAGGTGGAGTCAACAGACCTGGGGTTCCAGCAGCCAGACGAGTTTAACAGGATGCCCACTCACATGTGAGATTCTGCAGCCGACTGACTGAAGCTCCACCTAACAGACAGGTTTTTCAGAATCGCTCAGCGTGGCCAGGTGGGCGTGCAGCGATTCCTGAACTTCCTGCTTGTTTCCTGAAAATCCCACAGACTCCAAAGCAAAACCTCCCAAACTGCGTCCTCATTCAAAATCTGGACAACGTCTCGAAAACACAGACATGGGACTCAAGTGGGAACAGAAACGTTGCCATTACAAACTGCCAGGTGCCATATTCACAAAGGCTAGAGAGGAGAGACAAATAACCAAATACTAACCGAAGGGCAATGCAGCACAGTAATGCAGAGGTTTTTTAAAGGCTGTTCGCTTCAGGCTAACCAGTTACATCATTAGCAAACCTGAACAGGTTACACTTGCATGACCTGACCCCCCCAACAGGATCTGTCCAGGTTTGCCTAACTGGTCAAACGGAGCGGTCCTTACCTGCCAAACCCGCTGACAACATGTGAACTTGTGTGGAGTCGGGTTCAAGTACGCCATTCAGCCTCTCCTTCGCACCCGAGTATGCAGCAAAGTATATCGCTCTGCAGGTTGGGGGGGGGGATAGAATTTAGACTCGTATGCATAAGTAGGAAAAACAATGCACATGCTCACAGATGTGTGGTGTTGCCCCTCCAAACAATGACTTGCTGTTTGCACCAAAATAACGAACCTGAACCCTGAACCTGGGCTGGGGGGCAGCCATTGGGCCCCCGACCGGATTAATATTTTGCCGCGTTTCCCGGCCTTGAAGCATTTAGCCTGAGCCTATATAAATACTAAATCAGACAGGCAGGTTAAGATGGGTTGCACTATCGCAGGCACAGGAGAGAATAAAGTGCTCCCCTGTATCCAGCACATGCATTTTTCAGAGCAGCCAGCAGCCCAGCCCATGCGGGCAGAACTCCATCACGGCTCGCATCCGCGCTAAAAGGGCCATTATAGCGAGATAAAAGCAGCCAGACGTGACCCTGCCGTCCGCTTGCAGGAGGGGAGCCACCATGAGCACACAGGTGGTTTCAAAGTGACATTGCGCAAGGTGGCATTACCCATCTCACCCCCCCCCATCAGGAGCGTCAACAAAGCTCTCCACACACACTTAGCGCCAGTTATCTTAAGGCCGGCCGCGCCACACACCTGCCACAAGCAGGAAAAGGACCTTCATAAGCACCCATCTGCTCTCCCTGACTTGCCACCATCTCTCCCCCAGCCAAAGCAGGGTTAGGTAACAGGCAGTGTTGCAACACTGGCACTTTTCAGGCAAAAAACGGGCCCCTCTCCTTTATTTAATCAGTCAGAGTGGAAGTTGGACAAGACGGATGGATGAAACAGCGGGCAGCTGTCTGACCTACATGCAGGAGGAATCACTAAACGAGCTCATGCCCAGAGCGTGAAAGCCACACAGAAGGACGTCCCCAAGCCAAAGGGCCGCCACGACTACCAGAGGCACACTGGCGGGGTGCCAGCTGAGGCGGCGGAAGTATAGGATGACCCAGTCTGGTCACGAGAACTGAGCTTTGCTGCAGTCCCCACAATGGCGAATGACAAATACAGGGCACACTGACAGGCATTGTGCCTGACCAGTGCCATGAACGGTAGGCGGGACACAAAACGTTACAGGGCCAATCAGCCACACAGACTCCCTCCTGCCAGAGAGCTAACATTGCCAACGCTCACAGGCAGCGTGAAAGCCCCATCGCTCAGCTCATGTGAGGGCAGGGTGTGCGCAGGAGCATCCCAGCGAAGGCTCTGCATGCCGACGGCAGGCCATCTCTCCGCGGGGGGTGGGGATAAATATATGCCGCAATGTATTTTCTCATCAGTCATGGATCCCTGCCTGAGCCTCAAAGTCAACGACAACTTGCCCCAGTTTCCTCGGAAGAGCAGCTAAATTTCTGAATTATAACTGTGTAGGAGGATGATCAGCTGATGGTGACTTCATTTTTTGCTCCCCCGAAGTCACATTTTTTACCCATTCATACAGCTCAATATCTAAGAGAATTTCCCCTGGGGATCAATAAAGTTTCAAGAGAACGATCCAGGTTAATGACCTTTTCCAAGGGTATTACCGCACAGGCCTTCCAGCAGCTAGACCCAGAAACACGTGGGGTATCAGCCCATGGCCTGAAACACCACCACCTGTTGCCCCAGATAGCACCAGCAGGCAAATTCATGTCCCTCTCACCTAGTGACGACTGCAGTGGAGCAAAGCAACCAGCACGGTAAATGTCACAGCACAAAGATGTTATGGGCTCTAAGGCATTTATGCTAATGTCACACACCTGGCAGCAGCGGTTTGGGTTTTACAACAGCTAAGGCACTCACACACTCTGGTGGAATGACAACGGAGACACTCAGTACCTGGATGGTGCCACGCCCACCAGATTAGGCCCGAGTCCCCTGAAGAGGGAACGAGGTCCTTCCTTTTCCAGTATTAACCTGTGGGTAGGGAGGTGCAGATCGTGGTTATAGCGACAAGTCGAAACTAGCAGCTATTCTTTAAGACAGAGCAGGGTTGGGTTCCAAGCCGTTCCTGCCAAGTTGGGCCACACATACTGCAAAAAGGGCCTTTTTCTGTCAAAGAGTGGTTTTCAGACGCAGTGCAGCTTTGCTATGTTAAAAGATTTCTGTTGCTATAAAAAAAAAAAAAAAAAATGCAGAAATGAAAAAGTTTAAAAGCGAAACATCCAGTTTTGCGCAGCAACATCATAATACTGTGGGTCAGATTTAATAAGGATTTCTAAACATGTTGCGGGTTGTACAGTAAAATCCAGTAATATCGGGCTTCAAGGGACCCAGCAAAAACAGTCCATTATATCCAAAGTCTGTTATACCCAGAGTTGCTCTATGCCCAGAACACAACTACAGGACACCATTTACTCATGCCACACCTCAGCACACACAGTTGTGGTATAGATTATTATATTGTACATGTAGTAATCCAACTTTACCTGAACAGATGACTATTAATAATCCCGACTATGTATCTGCGCTGGATATCACCAGCACGTCACACGCCTTGTAAGCGGAGCCTGTATGTCTGATGCTTTTTCTGCATATTCTTAAAGGTGCACGGCCGGGACCAGTGGCCCTCGTCCATTGTAGACGGCATTAAATTATAAGCGAGTCCACTACAACGGGATTTTACTGTATAAATAAAAGTCTGGGTTCCATTTTTTGGACTGTATGATCAACCCCCATAGTAACTAACAAATACCAAAATTACTTGTCCGTCTTCCATTGTTTTGAGGTGGGGGTGTAGTTTTGTGTGTGAAGTTACATTGCAGGCTTCTTGCATCTCCCACGATTATTTAGCATAGAAGTCACAGTTCCTTGCAGGTCCAGAAAGAGAGCTGGCCCTTAAAGATCTGTTTCTGGTTTATTTAACACCTTTTTAACAAACTGATTACAAAGGAACATCACGGAAGACAGTATAAAAAACATGGTGTCCGATTTCCGGAAAACTTTGGGAGCAGCACTTTGCATGTTTACAAACAAACTCAGGAGACCTCGGGCTGTGATTTCCTATCCCAGCATACCTTGCGAGTGCAAGTGGAGAAGCCAGAGACAGGCAGAACACTCTGTGGTATGTAGCACATGTACAGATGTAAGATACACGACGGGGACCGCTGGCTTACTTGAGGCAGTGCAGAGGCCCCAGAGACACCCGGGCCACACCCGCCCCGTTCACTGTGTTCAAATGCACCTCTGGGATGTAGAGCCTGACAGATGAGGACTGCAGCCGTGTCTTCACCACCTCCAGTGGGCACGTCAGGATGGCACCCACGGTGCCCCCGCACCTAGATACAGCCATGGGAATTTGGAAGGGGGGGGGGGGGGTTGTCAGACAGAGAGCACAAGCCACTCACTCACTCTCTCACACACACCCCTGCAATACACCGAATCATACAGAGATGATATTTGGCACTGGGGGGGGGGGGGGGATGTCACCGTACGGACACCCCTCTGCAGGCTCCCAGCAGACACTGATCCCCTGCCTGCTCTGAAAAACTGAGGAGCCAAATAACACGATTAGCATCGGCATAGAAACCGATGAGGCACCAGATTCTCCTGTGGGCTCACTCACACCCCTGACCCATGACACACTTCGTCGCCAGGGCCCTGCTGTGCGTTACTTCTAATAATAGACACAGACCAAATTTCACTGAGTGACGGCCACTGTAAAGAAAAGCAAAAGAAGGGTGACCTTGGGGGGTTAAAAACAGCAACCAGTGGGGACAATGATAAAAGAGGCTCACCTGAGGCAGCAGCCCTACCCTAATAAACAAGATGATATACTGGGCCCAACCGCAGCGTCGCAGCTAATGAGCTGGCTCCGGTCACTAGAACGGCCCGGCGAACTGCTCGCGCATGGTACCACGGGACACTAACGGGGCAGCTTCTTCATATTTTTCTCCCTAACAAGCAAAAACTACAACAGGACAAGTAAGACTACACTGTGCACAAATAATGCAATAACACGACCCCCCTCCAACAGCAGGCGAACAGGCTGAGCCCCGTGAACTTTGCAGGCGGGGCGGACTGGCCAGGTTTCATCCCAGTTCTGGGAAAGCAGCAGCTGGGTCGGGGTAGGGGGGGCGATGAATGGTGTCAGACCTTTAAACATATCACGCCGCTTCTTAAACAGCCCGTCACCAGTACACTGCAAGGAGCTTTCTTCCAGCAGGGTTACAGTGTCTGATATCTGACATGCACCCGTTTGTAAGTCTTACTGTTGCACAGTACGGAAAAGTATTAAAAATAACCTGGATGCGTTTAACACAGCATCCCGCCTTATTCACCCAAGGAGCAGACAGTCACACGCACACGAGTCAGATACAAACATCCCACCGTCCCTGAGAGGTCATCAGTCTCCCATTCGTGACCGACGCCGGTGAAAAGTGTCGGGCTGTCTGCCGGGGAAATTCCGCGGCTGCGACAGCTGGGCCGGGCCAGGCCGTGGGACCGACACCGGCTTCGTGTGCCGTACGAAGGCACCACACAGGGCACTGGGGCGAGCAATGGGAGCCAAGAACCCCGCACGACCGCCCAGCTCGCTCGCCCTCCCCATGAAGGACATGTAGCCGTGGATGGAGGAGACGGCGGAGGGGGTGCAGTTCCAACAGGGATGGTATCACTTTACACCGCGCCGCGGGAAGCGCAGTCACAGCGGCCGTCCGCCGTACTCACCCTCCGGCGAAAAGATGAACCAGCGCGTCTCTCTGACTCATCCTGGCTCATCGTCCGGCAGCCGGGCGGCGCGAGGGTCGGACGGGGCGAAGCGAGCGGCCCTGAAGAGCGGGCCCGGTCGGTAGATAATGCAACGAACCGCCGCCTCCACGCGAATTAAAACTGGGCTTCAGCTCGCAGCTCACAGAGGTAACAAACGGCCAGTCCTCAGAAACATATACGCCTGCTTCCCCGCGTCATGCCCCCCGACGACTCCGAGCCACGATGCCTGAGCCCGCCAGTCAGTCAGCGGTAGCCGCTCACGACGGTTCGCAGTGTTTATGCTACGATGACGAGCCGACGAGCGGACGCCCCGATTGGTTCGTACGGCAATTCACGTCATCACCGGCTCCGCCTCAGTCACGTGACCTAGCTGTGAATGAAGCCGAGAGGCAAGTGGGCGCAGTGTAGTCTGGGATAAAACCCACGTGCGGGAAGGTGCTGGGGGGCGTGATGTCTGTATCATAAAACTGCTCTGTATTCAGCGGTTTATAAGCTTCATATACAATAAAACCCCACATCTTTTTCAGTATTTTACTTTTTGACGCAGGCATGGTCTGTTTAGTGCATTCTATGTCAAATGAACATTTAAATAGTATGCTGGTTGGATGGGAGAAGCTTCATATCACCTCAGACAGAGAAAGCTTTATGAGTAACTGAGATGTTTTTGGTGTTGGTACAGCTTCTGTGGTGCTGTGTAAACACACATCAGCACTCACTGCTCCAAAATAACACCATGTCCTGAAAAATGGTCTTGTTGGCCTGTTTGCAGACCACTCATACTACTCTGTCGCCAAAAAGCATCCATTCACAGTGGGGTCATAGAGGTTCATAGTCTATGATACAAACAGTTGTGGAACTTTGGAATTATAGGATTGTCATGGGGTTGTGGTTTATCGATATATTACACCATCACAAATGCAGAAAATGCAAAGAACACTTGTCACAAACTCTGACAATGTGATTTTGTGGGAGATTCTTTCATCATGAACTGCCATCAAACTCCAACAAAAATAAGACATTATTCCCTTTTTGTACCTTTTATCAAATTGTGCAATATGTGTCTGTTCCAGTTATGTTTGGACCTGTCACCAGAAAGTTTTGATGTCGCTATTATTTAAACCAGCCTCCAAGTAAATGGCCAAATATTACTTATGCAAACGAGGTAGAGCCCTTTGAAACAGAGCATGACTGAGGAGCTTCTGAGGAAAAGATGCTTCTATATTGACAAAGAAACCTCTTACTAGATAAAGTACCATTTTACCCGCCTGTAGAAATCGTTGGCATGTTCTCTGGATAACTGGCATGATCGCAGAGCAGCTGAGGGTTAGGGTTAGGGATATTGCCTTCTTGGTGTTGTGTTTGATGGCAGTCAGTGTGGCTGCATGGAATGGAGTATGGTCTACTCAGTCGAGCAGCAGAATGGATCACACTCAGTCCGGGTTTTATAATTAGGCCTGCAGTCTGATGAATTTGAGATCATGTGAGCTGGGCAGCCGGTCCTAATCGCATTATGGATCAGCGCGACTGTACGAAACAGGAGGTCATTACCCCAACTTCCCTACACGCTGGTCTTTTGTGGCCAATCTTATGCAGATCCCGCATCAGTGGGGATACTTGCACCACAGTTCAGACTATTTGCATAATGAACTCAAAGTTCTAGCATCTTTGACTCTGTATCCTATTTAAATGGATAATCGACATTCCTGCGACTGAAAATTCCTTCGGTTCTCTGTCGTTTTTTCTTGCAACAATGAGTATTTATTTCTGTGGCTCACAGTTGCGTTCCCCAGGAAAAATGTCGCACACCCAAGCCGAGTGTCCTGTGTATGTTTAACTTTTTACACAGTGCCATTCAAATGTTCTGTTGACCCTGATAAATCGGAACCTGTCACGAGATTGGAATAGAGCAAGATGGGGTGTAATTATGGCGATGATTCTATCCGTGTGAGTATACTTATGTAATATGTCCTGGATGCTGGTGGCCAGGGTAATGTTAGGTCTAGTTGCATTCCGAGGTTCTGTGTGAAGATCCGCATTCAATATGCTGATAATGCAGTTAGCATGTTAACAGTCTGCCAGCAGGAACAGCACGGCTTGTGCCTTCAATCAAAAGCATGATGGCTTATGCCTCCAATATAAGGAGAGCATGGTACTGGCCTTCCTGAAGAGGAGGCTCTCACTAAGGGTGAGAGTCTCCACCTTCTCCTCGCAGAGGCCTGTGTGGCATGAACCTATTGCAGGACACTGTTGTATTACATTCTGCTTATCAGGCTATTTCATGATGCAGCTCGTACTACGTTAAGTAGCTTGTCAGCCGACATCTTAGTGAAACAATTCAGGTTAAGTAAGTACAGTACTTAAGAATAGATTAGCAGACTTTTCCAGGGAATGAAACTTGCATAATTTTGGCCCAGGTTCCAGTCCTCTAATCGTCAGACCACCAACTTGCCTGCACACGTCGACCAGCTGGAGATACCTTAGAGAAGGCTACTCAACTCACAGTCCTCGAGGTCCGAGCCCTGCTGATTTCCAGCTTCCTACACCTGTGAGCCAGGTTGAAGCCTCTGGGCAATCAGCATCAGTAATTATTAAACTAAGTGCCTGGGAGAACTGAAAACACGGCCTGGATTTGGCATTCAAGGCCAGATTTGGCATTCAGGGCCAGATTTGAAGAGGCCTGCCCCAGCAGAAGCGTGGGATGATGTCACTTTGACATTAAATTAATAAGCAGCTGCATGAATTTCCGTCTCACTGCTGGCTTCAGTAAACGATCTTTGTTAGGTTGGTCATGTTCATGTGCATGTTTACCAGGTGTCAAGCACACATCGTCCATGATAAATACAGGGCTCACTTAAAAAAGAAAAAAAGAGCTATTTTGAACTTTGAAAGCAAATATTGTGAGTTACATTTAGAGAGGAGATCTGTTTGATGATACTGATATGGTTTTGCTAAAATAAATAAACAGAGATGTACCTCTGGTGAAATATCAGCCATCAGCAAATACAAGCAGGTCTGACAGCAATGCTGTATTTTTTAAGTAATGTTAAGCAATGCTGTATTTTTAGCATATAAAATGAATTCTACACTCACACACACACACACACGCATATCAGCACACCTGAGCATATACAAACATTTCACTGGAGCAGTGGCCCGTGCAGGTATGGGCTCCGTGTAGTGGTCATCGACGTCTGTGTGTCCGTGTGCGTGCGTGCGTGTGTGTGTGTGCACGTGTGTGTGTGCGTGTGTGTGTGTGTGAGTGTGTGTGTGCGTGTGCGTGTGTGTGTGAGTGCGTGTGTGAGTGTGTGTGTGTGAGTGTGTGAGTGTGGGTGTGCGTGTGTGTGTGCGT
>JABFEA020000058.1:52684-91155 GCA_019775915.2 Cyphomyrus plagiostoma
TTTTATTTTTGAAATATTCATTTATCGGCCATTATAAATGCCGATACCAATAGTTTGGAAAATGCCTAATATCGGCCGATAAATCGGTCGGACTCTATAATATAGTATGCACCTACAGTATACAATATAGTATGCACTAATAGAATGCAATATAATATGCTCCTACGCTAACAAATATTATGCATCACTATTTATATATTACATTATTTAATGTGAGCAGAATGATTTTCTGTATTGTGTTAGCCGTGCATGTTGTCTGTGACTTCCTGCGATCTTTTGACATTCTCCAAATCTTTGTTTTCTTTGTTTATAAACATGCACCTTCTGTTTTTAGAGTAATGTCATAAACTGACTTAAAAATGCCGCCCCCACCCATCCCTGGCCCCGCATATGGAGTTGTATTTAATGGTGTATCACTATATTTGCAAATATGTAAGGAAACCCTTTGCATTTTGTTTTGACCACACTGTTTTAATGAAAGTGTTTTGGACAAGTGGCTTTGATTTAAAATGAAACATTTAGCTCACTTCATACAAAACAAATATAATATAATAAAATATGGTGGTGCAGTGGTTAGCACTGTTGCCTCACACCTCTGGGACCGGGATTCTGGTCTCCACCTGGTTTCATGTGTGTGGAGTTTGCATGTTCTCCCCGTGTCGTCGTGGGGTTTCCCCCGGGTACTCCGGTTTCCCCCCACAGTCCAAAAACATGCTGAGGCTGATTGGAGTTGCCAAATTGCCCGTAGGTGTGCGTGTGCGTGACTGGTGTGTGAGTGTGCCCTGCGATGGGCTGGCCCCCCCGTCCAGGGTTGTTCCCTGCCTCGTGCCCATTGCTTCCGGGATAGGCTCCGGACCCCCGCGACCCGGTAGTATAAGTGGTTTGGAAAATGGATGGATGGATGGATGGATAATATAATATAGTGTTGTGTACTGCTATTCTGCCTAAAAATATCCAAGTATGCTTTTTGGTGCATGACGCCCAGCCCTGTGTGTCTCGTTACCCTACATTGCCCCCCCCCCCCCCAGGTATATCTTGGGCCCGTCCGGCAGATTTGTTCTGCCGCTGGCACTGGGATTCTGTGATAACAAGTGATAACGTTCCGGAACCGCTGGATAAACAGACAGCTGACACACCCACTCAGTTCCTTTCTGTGACGTTAATGTCAGTGCTGTTGCCCTTTGGCCTTATAAACAGAGCTGCACCCTGCACTCGTTATACCGGCTTATTCCCCTCTTCTGTGTGCCTGTCACTATGCCCAGTTTTCACATGTGTATCACATTATAAGGACGTGTAATTAATAGTATAAAAACCTAACTTTCCATTGCAGACGTTATTTTTGTCCCGATTCACCGCACTCATAGGTCATAGATTTCTGTGCGGCACTGGCACTGGCACTGGCACTGTCACTGACACTGGAGCACTGGCACTGGAGCTGGCACTGGCACTGGCACTGACACTGGAGCACTGGCACTGGCACTGGCACTGACACTGGAGCACTGGCACTGGAGCTGGCACTGGCACTGGCACTGACACTGGAGCACTGGCACTGGAGCTGGCACTGGGGCACTGGCACTGGAGCTGGCACTGGCACTGGCACTGGAGCTGGCACTGGCACTGGAGCTGGCACTGGCACTGGAGCTGGCACTGGCACTGGCACTGGAGCTGGAGCACTGGCACTGGAGCTGGCACTGGAGCTGGCACTGGAGCTGGCACTGGCACTGGCACTGGAGCTGGCACTGGCACTGACACTGGCACTGGCAATGAAACTGGAGCTGGCACTGGCACTGGCACTGGCGCTGGCACTGGCACTGTCACTGGCACTGGCACTGGAGCAGGCACTGGCACTGGCACTGGCACTGGAGCTGGCACTGGCACTGGCACTGGCACTGGAGCTGGCACTGGCACTGGCACTGGCACTGGAGCAGGCACTGGCACTGGCACTGGCACTGGAGCTGGCACTGGCACTGTCACTGGCACTGGCACTGGAGCAGGCACTGGCACTGACACTGGCACTGGCACTGGCACTGGCACTGGAGCTGGCACTGGAGCTGGCACTGGCACTGGCAC
Source organism: Cyphomyrus plagiostoma (assembly GCA_019775915.2). NCBI lineage: Eukaryota > Metazoa > Chordata > Actinopteri > Osteoglossiformes > Mormyridae > Cyphomyrus > Cyphomyrus plagiostoma. The sequence goes on from JABFEA020000058.1 coordinate 54,755, forward strand.
TGTCACTGGCACTGTCACTGGCACTGGCACTGGAGCACTGGCACTGGCACTGGCACTGACACTGGCACTGGAGCTGGCACTGGCACTGGCACTGGCACTGTCACTGTCACTGTCACTGGCACTGGCACTGGAGCACTGTCACTGGCACTGGCACTGACACTGGCACTGGAGCTGGCACTGGCACTGGCACTGGCACTGTCACTGTCACTGGCACTGGCACTGGCACTGGCACTGGAGCACAGCAGGAAGAAAGCAGGCAGGCAGATGAGCCGTGGTGCTTGATTGTGACATTCCCCCATCTGATGAGGTTCCTCTTTTCGCTGAAACACTGGTGTTTCCTCCTCTTTCACAGTGATGAGGGGATTGTAAGGCATGAGAGGAGGTGGAGAGGAGGGAGATTTTGATGTGAGGAGAGAGGAAGTCCGAAAGCATGGGGTGGCACCAAGCAATGAACTGGACTCTCCACATGCTGGACATTTTGAACAAGGGCAGATTTACTGAATTATCATCACTGACTGCAGCTGCCTGATTCTCCCTGCCAGTACAGACTGCAGCCCCCCCCCCCACCAAGAAAAAGCAAACCACCATAATATCGATGGCAAAATACCCTGAGGTTGACCACATGGTCTGACAAGCTCGAAACGGAAAGGCACTTGATGATCTCAGATTATTGACTTTTTTTTTAAGCAAAAAGTCCATATTTGGTCTGGGACTTTCTGGTAATGATAATAACAGTTAAAATGCATGTCGTGCCGTCATGTAATGTATCATGAAAGCCATGTGTACAGTACATACTGATCACTTATGATGCGTAAGCTTTCAGATGGGGTGCAGTCACTGAGTACAGGGATTAAAGTAAGGCTCCTCTGTGGACAACACAAAACCTCTCCGGACCCAAAGCAACTGGCAGGATTAAACTGGTAGAAATCATTCAAATAATTCTGTTCATACTGTGAATTCACACATGAAATTTGTTTAGTCTGTAGTAACATAGTGCACATAAATAGGAAAATTCCAGGACGCAATTGTGTTTGTACAATATGTTTTTCTCAAAGGAGAATCAGTCAGACATCTTGCTGGTTTGGATATTTATTAAGAGATAGACTTTGAAGTGCTGCTAATGTCTCTCACTGAACGAGTAGGTGATCTGGTACCTGACTGATTTTCTAAGAGGCTTCTTTTTAATCCCTAAGTGCCTTAGAAGGTCCCTGCCAATGATGATGCAGGAGACCCCACTTAGAAATGAGTCCTAGTAAGGATGGGTGGAGGGTGTGTACCACGTAGACATGGGGTCTACATTTCGGCAACATGTTTTGCAAAAGCTCTTACAAGCAGCTCCATGGGCGTCTAACCAACCACAGACTATAAAGGGGCCTTTCTACAGAGAGCAGTAAACTGTGATTGGCTGCTGGTCGGGGACCATTAAACTGGCAGGGGCTCAGGCATCACAGTGGTGAATAGATGCCAGTGTGTAGCTGGTTGACTGTGCCGGGCTATCAAGAGGATGGTTCCCTCCTTGTCTATATCGCCAGTGCTGCTGCTATTGGTTGGTGAGTGAACCCTGTCCTGTTTTATTTCATTCCCCAGAAATGGCTAGAATTATTGCTCTGGGATTTGGTGTACGTGTGTATCTGTATCCGATTCCCATGAAGGGAAGAAGGTGAAGGGGTGGTTGTTTCAGCAGCGCCTCAATTGCGCTAGCTACCCAAATCATAATCAGGGTCGCCCTTGTGTTTCCTTGGCGGGTCAGACAGGTGAAGCCAAATGCTGCATGTGGCCGACTTGCTATTAGACTTGCAGCTTATGCACAGCACAACTCTTCAAAAGCTCTTATTATAGAAGATGCCTGGAACATTTTGTATCCATGTGTAGCTTACAGAATGGTGTGGTTTGTTTGAAAGCCTTAAAGGGGATGTGTCAGGGGGTTTATGCATGAAACACTGCAGCCTGTTGTGATGTCCACCGTGTGGCAGTGCTGAGCGCATTTTGCCTGCTCCTGCGTTCTTAGAACACACACGTGCACTATAGCGAACGCCGACGTCTAGGCTGTCAGACAGAGATAGTGTGGCACTGCCCCCTCGACCGGCACAGACTGAGCGCCCCGCAGTGTGGCACTGCCCCCTCGACCGGCACAGACAGTCCTGTCTCCGCACCCCAGCCACCCAAAGACCTGCCTGAGCACTGACGGAGGCTTCTAGCGCCCAGTCCCGGGAGAGTGTGAAGGTGCTTGAAAGAGAGTCCCTGTCCCTGTTTTTCCAAAGAACAAAGTGACGCCTTCCCTCAGCGTTAAGGCGAGTGCTCACCCGCGGGGTGAGATCAGTCCCCCGTGTCGGGTGGGGGAACTGACTGTACAGTTTGCTTTTCTACCTTTCTGTGCTGAACCATAAGTTGCCTGTGGTTACTTTAGATATGTTTATTTTATTTGCTCGTACTGCAGGAATGTTTGTCTCACTTTCATTTTCTGCTGCAGGAGATGGGAAGACACCTATTAATTATGGCCCTATTAATCTGAAGTGCCTTTGATGTGTGTGTGTGTGTCCGTGTGTCTGTCTGTGTGTGCGCGTCCGTGTGTGTGTGTGCGTCCGTGTGTCTGTGCGTGCGTGTCTGTGTGTGTGCGTGTGTCCATATGTGTGTCCGTGTGTGTGTGCGTGTCTGTGCATGTGTGTCTGTGCGTCCGTGTCTGTGTGTCCGTGTCTGTGTGCGTCCGTGTCTGTGTGTGCGTCCGTGTCTGTGTGCGTCCGTGTGTGCGTGTCTGTGCGTGTGTGTCTGTGCGTCCGTGTCTGTGCGTCCGTGTCTGTGTGTCCGTGTCTGTGTGTCTGTGTGCGTCCGTGTCTGTGTGTGCGTCCGTGTCTGTGTGTCTGTGTGCGTCCGTGTGTGCGTGTCTGTGCATGTGTGTCTGTGTGTCCGTATGTGTGTGCGTGTGTGTGTGTCTGTGTGTGTGTGTTTGTATGCACACTTGCCTGCCCAGTCCTGTGACTTGTGTCCCCCACCCATGGGTGATCTGTCCTCTCCCTCCCCAGTGCACATCATTCCTGTGTCCCCCGTCGGAGATGAGAGGTCCCTGGGGAAGAATAGGAAAAGGGTGCCTCCTGTCCTGCACACAGAGGCCCCAGTGCTGGACCCCATCAAGGAGACTTACGCCTACTGCAACATCCCCAATCGCACTGAGCGAGGCTGGGAGGGTACGGCTTCTCGCCTGGCCTGCAGATGGCCAAGTGGCTTTTGTAGATGTGAACTGCCTCAACACACGAGAAAGTACAGTCCAGTTCACCGATGGCAGCGCACTTGTGTAGTCATAACATGAAATATAGCCAGGAAGCTGCAGATCCCTACGCGTATAAAACATTTTACTGTTTTTTTCACAGAGATACATAACAGGAATGATGTTTTTTATCTCCCACCTATATTTTTACTGTATTTCCCTCCATATTTCTTTCCCCTGGCTCCCTCCCTCCATTCCACATAATAAAACACATATTGGTCATAAAGTGGCCTTTGGATTCGGTTGCTGATCCGTCCAGGTCAGTTGAGGGAAGCTTGAGTTTCCCACCCTGTTTCTCTGGTATTTTTTTAGCTGGAGTTTTATGGCCCTTAGTTGCTCAACAGGACTGGAATTTTGACCTGGAATTTGGAGTTTTTGTTGCCATGCAGACATTCTTCTGCATGTCTGCTAATGTTTCTGTCCGCGATCCTGGCACTTTAACACAACCCCTCTGGGGTTGCTAATCTGTTTTCTAGATCTAGACTTAACTGCTCTGCGCTCCTCCTCCTGCCAGCTGTCCACGAGTCATCAGCTCTCATTTGTGGTTCATTGATGATGGAGGAAGTAAGACTTTCAGGCTCATGGAGGGTGGGATTGTGAGCCATCCCCTCTGGGCTGAACGGTCATACCCTACCGATGGCACGTGATCATCCTTCCTAGTGAGGCTTTCAAAAGCCCCTCACCACTTTTCTGTGAAGAGCAGTGCTGTCACAAGTACTGTAGCACACGCTTAACCGTCGTCTGTCTAAACTATGAATACATTTTATAATAACGTGAAAGCAAACATTTTATTACTGATGGCCATTATCAAAGGTAAACTCACTGTAGTAAGATACAGCTTTCAGTAGCAGCCCAGGTGGCATGGACAACTGCACATGTATGCCCCACACCCACGAGGCACGCGCCCCACGTGTGTTCGGGGCCTAAGAGAGCAGAATAATGCAGTTTCGAGCTTCACTGTAATTTCACATTAGAGAGGAGGGAAATGGCAGGAGTAGTGATGTAGCTTAGCGTCCTTGACACAGGCCTATTCATTGGCCTTGACTCTGAATTATATACTTAAGCTAATAATGTAGGATTATTTTTTCCTACACTCATATTAGTGTGTTTTTAAGACTCCCTCACAGTCCTACTCGCACGGTGTCATCACGCAGGCCACAGCCCCGCCCACTACCAGCTGCTGTCAGTCCAGGTGATGATTCGCCACGGCGACCGGTACCCGCTCTACGCCATTCCCAAAACCAAAAGGCCTGCCGTCGACTGCATGCTGGTGCCCTACAGGTGAGTCGCTACCCACAGCTGCTGCCGTGACGACACCATAAGCACTCTGTCTGCATCGCTGTGCCTGACGGGATGGTGCTATGAGATTGTTAGGCAGCCATGGTGAAAACCCCCAGTGATAATGCATACAAAGGTTATATCTGATGGATATCTGTTTCAGGGAAACTGGCAGTTTAGTTTTCAGATTCCTCTATAATACTGTCATATCCTAAGACGTATTGCTGAACTCTAACCGTAGGAGGGTGTGATGTGGGTGTCCAGCCCCACCAGGTTGTCAGCACGCTGAGTTTAGGCCTTGCCATAGCTAATGTGGGTGTGTGCACCCGGCTGAACGCGCTGGATGGTTAGTAAAGGCGTGTCCTTGGTCGGTACGTCGCGTTGCCGAAGGATGAGCTACTTCTTCGTATTCTTGCCTCCAAGGGATGAAAAGCCAGAGGGTAAGGAATGCAAGCTGCATACAGAGGCCTTGTGATCCCCAGGTATGTCACATACCCCCAGGTATGTGACATGTGCAGGCGGATTGGGGGGGGTGGGGGTGGCAAAGGGTGGCTGTGGCCCCCTATACTACTGAAACCTGGCCACTGCATTGGCCCCCACTGTCATATTTGCATTTTGGTTAAACCAGACCATGCCTGTTTCTCTGTGTCCCTGATGATGCACTGATAAAGAATAACCCCTTAGTGCTGCTCCCGGTTTGTTCCTGGGATGGGTTCCAGTCCCCTCCGCAACCCCGGTTTGGATTAAGTGGTTACGGTGATGGAAGGATAGATGGATAGTACCTTTTTTCTAGATGTCTTAAATTCATATTTATATTTATGTCCCACCCTAAAATGACTTTTGGTCCCACCCTGGCCACCCCACCTCCGAGGCTCAGTACCTTCTGCCCAATACGCTGAGCGTTCCTGACAGCTCAGTGGCTTACAGGCAGCTCACACTTTCCTCTGTGATGCTGAGATGGCTCCCCTGCCCTGCCTTAGCGCCAAATTCTCACCCTTGCGACCTCCGTCATGTCTTCCCCATCTATGGTTTCTTTGTTCTTATGTCGACAGCCATTTTTGGTTGAAGTTTCTTCCCTTATGTGGCCTGTGGTAGGGGGCCGTTTCCAGCCATGTCCGCTGTACCAAGCGACCGGCCCAGGGAACTGAAACATTCGTGCGTTTCCACTTTGGGCAGCAGTGGTGTGATGCAGCCGAGTTTTCTGTGGCTGCCACACCCTGGCTGTCAGCCCTGACCGCAAGCCGCTCTCCCCTGAATGGCCTTTTTGTTACCCGCCCACTTCCCCTGCTAGGTGGGGCTGCACTCTGTCTGCCTACTGCCACACTGCACACACACAATGTGGGCATGTGTATGCATGCGAGCAGCTTAACAGTGGGCGGTTTTGTACGCGTCACCTGTTCTGTAGCTGTGCCTCTGCACTGTGTAACCCTCTGACTCTGAAATGGAGCCTTTGTCAGATTCCTCAAGGTGTCGAGGAGATGGGGCCTGGTGAAGGCACTGAGGTGGGGGTGCTTTCCAGTTCACATGTTAGTGTCTGGGAGGGGAACCACACACTCTGTGTCAGAGAGCGCTTTTCACACCGTAGGAATTTTTTTTCCAGGAACCACACAACCTTTTTTCAAGAACCAGGAACTAGGCCCAATTGTAGTTCCTTGGAAGCAGTTCCGGAACCTTTTTTCATACCTGCTGCAAACTACTGGGGTCGCGCTTACAGCTGTGGCTTGCTGAGTGGTCGGCCACAAGCACCAGTGCTAACCTGGAAGTTACATGGAAGTGCAGGGTAAACAGGAGTAGCAGTGCATACATTGAGCAGATGGAATTACTTTTGTACCTCAGTTACATTTAACGCATCAAATACTACATTTCTTTGCTTGTCTCTCCAATATTTATGCGTTGGAAAATCCGCTTGATAAGCAGCATATTGGTGGTGAAACTTGCCAGCAGTTATTAGCTGAAAGAAAAAAAAAATATTATGTGGAAAACAAAGTATCGATCTGCTGGCCAGACTTAATAAAAATTATGGGTCATATAAATAAAAGGCTGTCCTGTTTTGATCACAAATGATCCCCCCCGTAACTAGGGTTGGGTCGATAGACGATGGCATCGCCGATGGCCGATAGACATCACGATACTGAGCCGGCATCGCGATTCGCTGCTCCGCCACAGCAGCAACCAGCTCGCCAAAAACACACTTAGTCACACTGTATCGCCAAATGCTCTCAATTTCCACATCTTTACTTATTTTGTTATTATTATTGTTATTATGAGGAAATAATAACAAGGAAGTTGTTAGTGATCACAATACAAATTACAGTGAACTCCAAACGAACTAGTTCGTTTACATTAATAAATGAGGCATACAAAAACAGCAGAAAAAAATCTAAATAATTTTAATTCAATTAGGGTGAACACGCATATGGTCGTGTAAATTTGTCGTCTATGCATCTTTTGCCCGGATAACTTGACCGCAAATCCTACACACCACTTCAGACGTATCTTGTGCCTGTCCTCTTTCATTCGGTCTAAAGCCAAAGTATCGCCAGATAGGTGAATTTGCACCTTTTTTTTACCAAGCAAGTTTGTCGATGCCATTATGATGACACAGATCACCGTGCCTATTTATGCCAGGGTCCCGCGGAAAAAGTGATTGACAGGCGGTAATTTGTGTGTAACATATTTATTTATGGTTTGGTTATGGGTAAAACAAAGACCATGCGGGTCAGGTAGTGGAAACGTTAAGCTACGAGTAATTAATTCGTTATGAATTAATTATTTAACAACAACCATCCCCCCCCCCCCAACCCGCCACCTACGACGATGCCATCGTCCATCGCCCAACCCTACCCGTAACTAACATAAAACAACTTCTTCATCCTCCATTGTTTTGGAGAGCCAGTGAAGTGTTGCATGTAATTACGTGTGAAATTTAACATGCGACCTTTTGGTGTCGCCCATGCCTATTTTGCATGAAGGTCCCAAGCTCCTGTTGTGTAGTGTGAAAGTGACAGACAGAAGTGGTCAGGAAGCTACCAAAGTCTCAGGTCTAGACAGCCCAGGAACTTGTGAACAGGACCAATGTTCCAGGTCCCTAGAATCTCCTTGAGGAACCGAGTTGTGGCAGCTTTAAACTGAGAAGTCTGTTAGTCGCTAAAACATTACAGATCATTTTGTACGGTGGCAGACTCCTTCCAGGCTTTTAGTGTAATGTTTATTCATGTCCTTCCTTAGTCCTCTACCAACTGTGGATGATGGTGTAACTTATTCCTCTCCTGTTATTAAACTGCTTCTCCTCATCTCTGTCTCCTCCTCCTATCATACCAACCGCGCACCACCTCACACAGGGCCAAAACAGGAGTGGGGGGGGGGGGGGACTGCAAAGGTGGTCGCTTCAGATGGGGAACACACTCTGGATTGTGTCCATTGTGGTACTGAAAAGAGTGTTCCGTGTGTGTGTGTGTGTTACAGGGAGTACCGAAGCCTATTTATAACCAGTGGCATAATCTTCCTACTTTTATTTTTACATCCTGTCATTATGGGAATGGAGCCGCCTTTCTGCCACGCCGGCCTGCAGCTCTTCCCCATGGCTTTTGCTTATTCTACCTCGAAAGAATGTTCCTTCCCCCACCCTGGTATGTGGCAATACCCCCTCCATCTCCTCCTCTCGCCCTTCCTCCCTCATTCTACCCCATAGTCAACCAACCAACCACACACACAGTCCCTAGGTGTCTCCTAATGAGCGCACTTTCAGTCTGGCGTGCTGGAGACTGCTACCTGCTGCCGTGGCTTTAACGAGTCTGAAGGCACCTTCTAAAGATGTTCATCTCCCTGTTCTGGTGAACTTGTGGACAGTCTGGTTACCTTGTGTGTTCCTGTTCGGTGTCAGAAGCAGGCTTTGCTCCTGATTAATAGTCTTGGTCACTCATTAGTACGGCTGATGCTAATTAATCTGCGACTCATTTAGCCCGTGACGCGTAATTCTGGCGTACAGATGTATTGCAGGCAGATGCCCGCTCCTGGATCGATGCTTGTCACATCACTGTTACCCAGCACGGGTCTCAGGGTGAATGAAATATCCTGAGACTGAAAATAGGACGTGAGGCTGTTAATCACATGACCGTGGGGGAAGCTTCAGCCTGTCGGGGTGAGGATCCGCGTAACTTCTAGGTGGGGTGGGGATGCTAATAAATGGAATTATTCACAGTGCCTGTTGTTTGCGCCTCAGCTTCTGCCCGATGGCAGGGGTGTGAATGAGGTGAGGTATATGTGCCCCACGCCGCCCTCGATCTCAGCACACATGTCCAGGATCCTGCTACACAACAGCAAAGGGCTAAATAAAGGGTGTAAATGACCTAGCCAGGACATATGGGGTGCTACTCACAGAGGGGAAGGGGGGGGGCAAACAAAGAGAAGGAAGGGGGGGGCCCGGATGGCCCAGTGTGGACTATACAAAGTAGGACTAGCCCTTCAGTACTCTGGTGTCAGGGGTTGGGGGGCGGGGTGATGCACTGTGGTACCTCTGGACACAATGCAGCTCAGCCCCCAGGGTGCACTGCCCTCTCCCATTAGACTGTATGTGAAATTTAGCCCCGTGCAGCATGACATGAGGGACTTGATTGCTCTGGGTGGGTTTTCATCTACAGGGATTCTGGGAAGTTCAGCTGTGTGGCGCAGTGGCAGTGGCTGAGAGGAATTTCACCACGGTTCGGTGTGTTAGGCGTGTGACTGCTCGTGTGTGAAGGAAGTCTGCTCTGAAATCCTAGCTCTGTGTGTGTGTGTCTGTTTTTTTTTTTTTTTTTACAAAACCAACATATTCCTTCAGTAAGGTGATATGAAGGAATGTGTTTCAGTCCTTGTCTCAAGTTTTCTTTAAATGTCAAGCCGGTCTGTTGATTTAAATACATTTTATCTAAAGATACTTTACTGGATAAATATTTTTTTACAATAAGAGCTTAGGTTTTACATGTTTAACCAGCTGTCAAAAAAGATGAATGTAGGGTGTTCAAAGATTGTTATAATTCTTCCTTGAAGTGATCTTTGCGGTTTAGCGACTTGATGTGCGGTGTCTTAGCGCCCTCTGGTGGTAGATATGACAACCACACCGACTAAAAGACATCAAATCACTGAATGAATAGTTAGCTTACCTAAAGCTTACTTGGCTGAGCTGTCACCACAAAGCTTCATTACCATCTTCTGGGGGAGTATAAGGACCTGTTTTGTGTTGTTTCATGCTGTGTTTACAATTTTAGGTGGGGACAGTGTATATTTCGACATGCTTCATTCTGATCATTGAGGATATGATGATGTTTTTGTGGGCTGTCTTTGACCCTGCGGTGTGTCTGTAGCTGCCCTAACTCTAACCAGGAAGGGGACGGCGTCCTCACAGAGCGACCGGCTGTCTCTGCCCCCCTTCCACCCCAAGACGCCAGGCTGCCTGCCCTTTATTGCTCCTTCTCAGCTACGTATAGGTCCCTGTAGGCTCACCCTGTCCTAACCCCACCCTCTCCCCCAGAGCCCCCCCCAGCCAGCTGCAGCTCAGGAAGTGCCCGTCATGTGGGGAGACGCAGCAGACCATGTCAACTTGTTCGCTGTGTTATCTGATGGAATAATTAACATCCCCCCCCCCTGCCCACAGGAGCCCCTCCCACCCTCTGCTGGCCACTTTTATCAATCACATGTCTTGGGGAGGGCGTGGACGCTGGGACCCCACGTTGAGCGCCTTGCCCCGCCTCCCCAGTCACAGCATGTGTGAGATGGGGGAGCTCACACAAACGGGTAAGACTGTGGACTGTTAAAGGGGAGGGGCTACAGGGCAGTGTGTAGAGCAAAGTTCTCAGGATGTTCTCAGGATGTCCTGCCGTACAGTCCAACTGAGTAAGTAGAGGTCATCAGGCTTTGATAAATCTGTATGAGCTATGATAAAGTTTTCAGTTTGATATTATTTTGCTTCAAAGCAGGTTAGGGGGCAGCGTGTGGCTCAGTGGGCTAAGCCTGTGTATTCAAACCCAGCCCCAGCACGTCTGTGGGTCCTTCAGCAAGGCCCTTAACCACCTTAACGTGCTACAGGTGGCTGCCCTTCATGGATATTTTGCTCTACAAAGAGCAAGTTATGGGAGGTGTAAAAAGGACTATTTCCCCATGGGGATCAATAAAGTGTCAACTGTTAGCCCTAAAGTGTGCACCTTGCCGTAAGCAGACCTCCGCTTCCCTCTTGCCTCCTACAGGCATCGTGCAGCACCTGCGGAATGGGCAGCTCCTGCGTGACGCCTACATGACGCGGCACAGGCTGCTGCGGCCCGGCTGGACGGCCCGGCAGCTCTACGTGGAGTCGACGGGCAAGAGCCGCACGCTGCAGAGCGGCCTGGCCCTGCTCTACGGCCTGCTACCGGACTTTGACTGGGCCGAGGTGGTGATGCAGCATCAGCCCAGCACGCTCTTCTGCGGGGCTCACTGCGACTGTCCCGCCCGGAACCGCTACCTGGAGGAGGAGCAGCGGCGGCAGTACCGACTCCGCGTGGCGGACACCGAGTTGGACCGCACGTACGCGGACATGGCGCGGGTGGTGGGCGTGGCCCCGCGGCAGCTACGCGCCGCCAACCCTGTCGATTCTCTGACGTGCCATCTTTGCCACGGCCTGAGCTTCCCATGCACTGCGCAGGGCTGCCTATCGCCACGGCAACTGGCCATAATCAAGCGGCAGCAGCTGGAGGATGAGGAGGAGCGGCGCCGCCAAGGGCTGTACCGCCGCTATGCGCTGCTGGCCGCGCACCCCTTCCTGAACCGCACGGCGGGCTGCATGCTGCGCGCTGCAGAGGGCCACGGCGGGGAGGCGCTGGCGCTCTTCTCGGCACACGATGTGACGCTGGTGCCGCTGCTGAGCGCGCTGGGGCTGGCCAAGGCCCGCTTCCCGCGCTTTGCCGCGCGCCTGGTATTCGAGCTGTGGCGGATCCCACCGCCGCCCCGGCAGGAAGACGGCAGCTCGGGGCGCCAGCGGCTGTTTGTGCGCATACTATACGATGGCGAGGACGTCACCTTCCAAACCACCTTCTGCCAGTCGCGCGAGCGCCACCCTGGCCAGCCCCTGTGCCCCTTTGACAGCTTCCTGTCGTTCGTTCACAGGGATATGTTCAGGACCCTCAATGCCACCAGCTACCAGGAGGCCTGCCACAGGAGGCCCGTCTAACAGAGGATACCTGTCCCCAAAGTGTCCCAGCCTGTCACTTCCTTTTCGTCGCAGTAGCATTAGCTGTGACTCACGCTCTAGTGCTACAAAAAAGACCTTCTGTAAAACCATGATTCTTCCCATCAAAATATAATTTCAAACATATAAAGTGCATTACTTGCGTGTGTGTGTATGATACTTTCGGTGGTGGCCAAAATTATTAGAACACTTGGCATTTTTAAGAGGTCTCAGTTGTTTTTGTTGAAGTGGCCATTAAAATATCCATAAAACAAATGAATTCTACAAAATCATCGTTATGCTCTCTAAACCATAAAATAGAGCCATCGTAAGGAAATCTAGGTCATGTTCATTACAAAAAACAAGTTATTTCACTGTCAATGTCACACAGTCGTGTTCCTTCACAGAAGGAGCCAAATTACTTGTTTAATCACTGTCGGTGTGATCATGGTTACACTGATGGTGAATCAAGTCTTGGGGCCCAGCTCAGTGATTCTATTGGATGTACAAGGTTTGTCCTGCTCATTGAGTGATTGGTAACATCCGGGTTTGTCACTGAAGCTGCACCACCAATTGGTATAAATTCAAAGCCCCTATAAGTAGTCCAGAAGCACATGTTGCTCTTTTTTGAACATGGCTAAGGTGAAGAAGGAGCTAAGGAGTGAGCGAAGGGTTCGATTAAAGGCCCTTTGTGATGCTGGCTGGAGTTTCTGTCGCACAGCCAAGGACTTGAGATGCAGTCCAAGCACTGTGAAGTACACTTTAGACCGCCATGATGCCACCAATTCATACTAGAACCAAAAGCGAAGAGGTAGGAAAAAGAAGCCATTAGTGTTGACGTTCTCAGGAAATGCACTGGCACTATGCCAGAGAGATGTGCTGCTGTAATTGCTGCAAAAGGTGGACACACCAAATATTGAAGTTAAAAGTGGATAAAAACAGTAGAACAGTAGTACTCAGCACAACCATCTGCATATTTCATGAACATTATGAAATGAAATTATGTTTTGGAGGCAAAAAAGGTCAATATTTTCAGATCTGTCAGGTGTTTTAATAATTTTGGCCACCACTGCATACATATACTGTGTATGTAAATGGCATATAATACACACATATACTGTGTATGTAAATGGCATGCCATGTTCATTAAGTTATATGTTATATTCCTATGTCGTGTGTGTCACTAGTCACTTTGGATTTTAAAAGGAAACTTCACTAATAACTGAACGGGGGACTTGTTTAAGCAAGAGCAGACCTCAGCACTACTGAGATTAATCAGTAACTCGCATGCAGGGTGAACATAGCCTAGTGTACTAAATCAATAGTTAAAGGTTTTCTGTTGCTCAGAGATAATCTGATTTCCAGTAGATACAATGTAAATACCAACATGGTGCGGTTCCTGGAGATCTGAAGCTTCGGCCACCTTGTGTGGAGAGAGCACTCGGAAGTGGGTTGGCATTAAAAGTTGCATTTACTAACCTGGTCAGGTAATTAATGAGATTTTAAATAGTGGAAAACTGACTGTCCTTCTCGGTGTGATTTTTTTGCACAAGTTACCATGGAAGCAGGGTGTGTTTACTTCTTCAAACACTAAAGGAACATACAGATGTTCCTGTACTGTATAAATGCAGATATTTTCTCAAGATATTTTCTATGGGTGAATTAGTTTTAATACATATTTTAAGCAAATCCAGTGCTGAACATAAAGGTGTTTTACTATTTTGGAATTTGTATGTGTCCAATCTACAGATGTTTATTTTAGTGCAGTCAATTCGTGAACATTTCCCAATAAATAAAATGTATGAAAGTCCCCCTGATATTTTTATGGCTGTACAATCTTTCTAATCATAGTATAGGGTATGGTGTTTTGTAAACCATTTTATTTCGATTTAAAAGTCTATACGTTGATGTATTTTGTGTGTACAAGGGTTTGCTGAGGTGAAAAAAGGTGTAAAATTTCATAATGTATACTTTAATAAAACATTTCCCATATTTAAGCAGAATCCCGTTTCATTGGATAAAGCCTGCCCTCTAATGGTTGGGAGCTGAATGGGCATAAATATGATTTCTGGCAGGTCAGTTCAGTCGCTCCCACCTCCCCATTTGGAAAAACAGATTGTCTAGGAGGACCGAATGTTTGCTGGATAACATAGAGTGAGTATTTTTAAGCTAAGACCTGAAATGTGGCGTACCTGTACGCTCACTCGCGTAGGTGTTTCCCTGATGATACAACTCACTGGAAAGAAGCCTCTTCCACCCCAATGTCTCCAGTTAATGTACAACAGCACATGGAGGGGGCAAGGCTCACTAGTGGGTTACTCAGTTTGGTAGTGATAGTCTAGTGGAGAAAAAATGAACTGCTCACAGAAGACATCAGAGAAATGGAGATGCGGGTGTGGAAGGCAGGGGGGCACAGGGCCTCAGGAAAGCTGGGGGCCGCAGTGGCACATGGAGCAGGCCGCTGACAGACACTCTGCAGCTCACAGGGCGGTGTGGGAACTGAGTAGCTGACAATAATGGAAGAGGCTGTTAGGGAGGACAGGCCGACTACGCTGTGGTCGTACAAACACCCGGTAACAGGTATGCAGGCTGTCGAGTGACTGTTTAGGTGACCCTACCCCCCCTACAGTCTATGTGTCCTTTGGGTAGGGGCTGGGGGTTAATGGGCAGGAATTGGAGAAGAGTATTTCCCCATCTGCTGTCCACTGCTCCTCCCCCGACAGACGTCAGCTACTGTCTTTGCTGGGTGTGGGACGTTATGATGGATGACTGGTGGGAATAAGAGAGTTGATTAGAGTCATGTCTCACGCAGACAGATGTTGGCAGACGGTTCAGGGAAAATGATTTCTTGATACAGCTCAGCTGGCCGTCACACATTCCTTAAAGTAAATGAATACAAATCCACTGCAAAGTTAGTATGGAGCAAATATAAATAATAAAAAGATAAAATATTTCATTTTTTAACAATGCAATGTATCCTTCGGCTTATCTCTTCACCATGATGTAATACAACTATCTATAAACAGTGGTGGGGGTCACCTTCCAACAAAAAGGGATATATTGCCATGTTAATGTACCAGGCCTGATGACCGGCTCTGCCTGTAATGGTTATTAAAGCATTAGTTACGCATGGAAAGACTGACTGAAGGCCAGGAATGCTCGTTAAGCACAAGACGAATGCATCCATGGGAGCAGAAAACAGGCAGCAGCTGTAGTGCTATGGCTGTATGTACACACCTCTCTCATGGCCAGGCCGCGTTTAAGTGTGTGCGCCATGTGTGAGATGAGCCGCAAGGTGACAGCGCGCAAGTGTCGTCACGACCACTGGAGGAAAGATGTTTGGAAATACCTTCCAAGTAGCCATGGTCGGTATGGTTTTATTCAACCTGATTACTGCTGGTTAATGATCAATCTCTTCAAGCTGGATGTTGCATCTCAGCAAAGCTTTTAATGGGGCGACAGGAAATTGTTGTTTTGGCCTGGGTCACTCCCGAAGTCTGTTGCACCTCGTGTTTGTAACCGTGTCTGTGAATAAATATAAAAAAATACAAAAAAAGATCCCTTTGTTTCCTGTGTTCCCCTTTCCTGTCCCCCACTTGTCCCGTTTTCCCCTCTCCCTCTCCTCTACCTTTCTGGCGATCTCCAACCCGAGACTGGGGATCGTAACACTACACAGATCCATCAGCACTGTTGTTTATATGAATCTGTGTCTCCTGTGTAATGTTTTATATAGACACAAGCCGGGTGGAGTGAGTTGCTGACGTGTGCTGTTTTCTTACGCCTCCACCCTGTACCTGGTTTATGCCCTTATTGATTTCGACGCCCCCTCCAGTTTTGGCCCAGCCACGGAGCATGGGATCGGTGCCATCGTACTTGTTCAGTTGGGGATTAAAGCGATCCGGCAGGTGACGGCACACCAGTAGCTGAGGAGGGTGCCTGCCTGCGGTCGGCCGTTTTGTTTATCTACCTCAGTCTTAAATCTCCGTAAGGGGAACATGGCATCACAGCAACAACAACAGTGCGGGCGTGTGATAACAGGAGGAACGCCGCTGTGCATATTAACAGATTAGCTTCCCGTCCCCTGAACCCATCCGCCATCCAGGGTCGTGTCGCTTGCCTCTCTGATTAATGAGCCGACGCTTGTCACTTCAGGCTGGTTGCTGGGACAAATCGACGGCTGCTGTCGGAGGCCGTGATTCACACACGTGAGCGCCGTCGGCGCGAGGCTCCCCAGCCTTCGCCAGGTTTTCCCGTTAAGCGAGGGGATTTATTCTATGCTTTGGAAGGTGCTGAGTATTAATGCAGCCAAGCTGCTTTAGAGCGCGGGGGGGGTGGGGGGTGGGTTCTGCTCAACCCTCCTGTTGCTCCGACATATATTCTAAATGCATAGTATGCTATTAACCTTCCACCTTCCAGAAACTACACTTGAAACCTGTAGAACTTAATAGCTAATCTCAAATAGGTTTCTGTGAAGATGAAATTGTACATTAAATTCATAAAGTTATACACGTACTGGTTCAGTACCATTAAGCCTCATAGCCAGTTAAGCAGATCTCCTGGTCAGCAATACATAAAAATTCAGAGGTCATTTATCTTAAAGGTCATTTAAAACTAGCATGGAAGCATACTCTGTAATTCAGCTAGGAAAAGTTATATATGAACATTCCCTGGGGTTGTCTATAGCATCCATACATCCACCCATTTTCTGAAACCACTTGTCCTATTCAGGGTCACAAGGGTCTGGAGTCTATCGCGGCAGCGATGGGTGCAAGGCAGGGAACAGCCCTGGATGGGGCACCAACCCACCCAACCACCTATAGGCAATTTGGTAACTCCAATCAGTCTCAGCATGTTTTTGGACTGTGGGGGAAACCCTACGACGACATGGAGAGAACATGCAAACTCCACACACATGGAACCCTGGCAGAAAACCGAACCCAGGTCCAGAGGTGCGATGCAACAGTGCTAACCACTGCAAGACCATGCTGGCCCCAGTCTATAGCGGTGTTTCCAGTCTACGGTATACACCCATTCGGCCTGTCCTTATAGACATAGGGACTTAGGGATCCCCTAAACGTGGAGCTCACCTCCAGTGTTCCTTGGAGAGATTAGAGGTTGCAGAACTCCATCCTTTTTCTCAAGCTCCTCATGCAGTTCCACAGTCCCACATAGCTGCAGCTCAACAGCGAGTCAGCCTGCATAGAGCATCAGATTTAGATGTTAGTCTAGCCAAGTTTAGCACCAGTAAATCACTGGGTAAATCACCCTGTAACTTGAAGTGTACCCAGGTCTCTCTGGTCACAGACGCCCCTGATTCACATCTCCCAGTCTGCAGGGCTTTAGACAAGGGGAAGTAGGCGTGTGCTATGGGGACACAGAAGACCTAGGGAGGCTAGGTGATGAACTGCTGGTCTGACAGCTTAGCTTCTGCTAAGGGGTTATGGCTTGCCACCTCAAACTCCTCGCTCCAGACTGTCTGCACACTCACAAAGTGTTTGTCTGTCACTGCTGCGAATGAACTCAGCATGACCGTACAGCTGTCTAGAAATCTCACTGAACGGGAAGCAGCTTCTCCCCTCTATGTATATAATAATGTGCACAGAGATAAGGCTACCAGTATACTGAAACATGAAGCAGGATGCAGTCAAATAAAATGTACTAAATAAACATCATAAATATGCATTGTACATATACCAATGTTTTTTGTTGTCCTTGTTTAATAGGTTTTTGGAAATGTTAACGTGGTGTATACATGTTTTAAAAATCGATCATGTAAAATGTATCTCTCAGGAAACCAAAGCAAGGATCTTGCTGTACACTAGGTGGCAGTAGCGGTCCGGTTCAGACAGCCGAGAGCTTCAATCGCATCACTGCCGCTTTGTCATTCACTGCTTACGACACCGCTTTGCTTGTAATCAATAAACGAAAAATAGATTCACATACTCGGGAAACGAAGGAACCGATGCGTCATCTTGAAAAAAAAAACCCGATGAGTTAAAAAAAACTTCAAAATGGCGTCTGATTATCAAAGTGTTTATATTTTGTGGCGTTTTCGTTTGTTTAGGTAAATTCCGGATACGTATTCGCTTAATGTGTCCCCGATCAAGACCTGATATTATATGAACAATTGGTTTTTGTATGGCGAGGCAGTTCAATAAAAGCCTTATATTATGAATGACTAACTGCTCGTTTCGACCATCTTGTCATTCACTTGTGATTTATAAAGGCGATTTAGGTGGGTAACACCTGAGGCAAACCAATGCAATTAACCGTGTTTCATCCTCTAAAACAAAAGAGCTTCGTGCTTGCTTCCTGTGTCACGTCTGCACGGCACCCTTCCTCTGCCCCCCTCCCCGAGTGGGGTGCAAATGGCCGGGTGCTATTCCGCGAGAAGCGCATCCGCGTCATTGGGAAATGATCGGGAAATGTCCAGCTTAAGTAAGGCATCACTAATGCGCCTCGGAGCCCGACTAAATGGCGGCTTCAGCCGCCAGCCACCGAGCAAAGTGCGGGGATGATCCCTGAGACTGTCAGAGGGGAGCAGACAGCGGCATCCTCCCGCCGGCCTCGCCCGGAGACACGCAACAGGGGGGAGCTCCGCCACCACACCGTTATTTCTGTCAGCTGAAAGCTCAAAATTCAAAAGCAGCTAACTAATTTAAGTACATTTAAAATGGGATTTTTGGATTCCATTATATATAGTACGACACAAATAGGTCTACATATGAGCATATGGCAAATAACCCACACCGTAATCTAAACGTAAACCGAAATGGGTTTAACACCACAAGAGCGACTGGAAAGTATGAATAATATAGTATAAGAGATGTAATAAATGATGAACCTCGCACAGTAACTTTGTACGTAAACTGGATAAATGAGAGAGAAGAACGGAACTGGAGCTGCTACTTATCGCGTTTAGCAGGTAACGTCTACGTCAGCGGCCTTCAACTGGGACATAAAAAGCTATTAGGTTTGACAGAAAAGCTAGAGTTTACCTTAAATGTCGTCTTTATGCGGCGGTAGCTGCACACATACGCAGATATATCTGGGGACCTGAGGGCAGGGCGTGGGTGGGCACCGAGTGTCATTTTGTCTTCTTTCTGGGGTAACTTTGATAAATGATTCCACAATTATAGTCTTATTATTCTGATACATTTATTACTGACATCTCAAGAAAAAAAATAAATACCAAATAGCATATTGAACTGTTCGAGCAGTCTGACTTTCTCAGCACCACCCGGTCTCTTTCTAATACCTATCGTTTCAGAAACTTCCAGTGATTGACGACAGAAAACAGTTAACTGTGGCACCTGCGCAACCGCGTGTCGCGCTCCCACAGTTATAAATGACACGCGATAACACTGACACACGTGCGGCGTATTTTCGCGTTTCTCCAATCGTGGTTTATTGTGTGTGTGTGTGTGTGTGTGTGTGTGTGTGTGTATGTATGTATGTATGAATGTATGTATGAGTGTATGTGTATGAGTGTGTGTGTATGAGTGTCTGTGTGTGTGAGAGTGTCTGTGTGTGTGTGTGTGTGTGTGTGTGTGTGTGAGTGAGAGAGAGAGAGAGAGAGAGAAAACTCACTGGTTGACAATCTGAAGCGTTGTTGTATAATGCTAAGTTGTAATTTTTTTGGTTTCCGACCTGCTCAATTTTAAACTTGTCAGATAATTTTGTTTCTGAATTCCCTCGAGTCTCACTATTGGGCCTGGGTATCTACTGGATGAGATTGAAAAGAAAACCAGTGGTATCTCTCATCCCGACCTTCAAACCGAAAAGGTGGTAGGGGTGTGCGGATCAATATTCTTTTGATCTGAAGGCTTTCATTTTGGCAATCGATTCTAACGTTAAAATGTCTATCCTTTTACCTTGAAATTTAATTGTTTATATTATTGTAAACAGCAGACTTATAACAAATGGGGCAAGGCCACCCATAAGTGGCGGAAAAGGGATGTTTCCCAGAGAGTATAAGGAAATGGCAGGACCAAGGTCTTCAACGGGGGCACATTATATGAACGATTGGTTTTTGAAATAAGACTTTTTATTAATAACACTTGCATGTTAAACCGGTTAGTTCTCGGTTGCTGCCATCTTCCGTTTGGTAGCAACAATACCATCCTTGCATCGGTCAAAATCGTATCAAAATGACAATCGATGGTACCGGCCATTACTACGTCAGGGCAGACAGTGGCAACAGGTGAGGGGATTGAAAAATACTGGCCTATAGGACAGTGACGCTCTCGGAAACCTTTGCCGAGCATGCGGACTCGTGGCTGTACCTGTATACCACAACGGTCTCCCAATAAACCGTACAGTGACATCAGTCTTCCGACGCCTGTGTTTGTGCTTTATGGTCATGGGCTAGGTTAATTTGTGACTTGCCCCCGTCAATGGAGGCTGAAATGACAAGTGAAAGCTCTGTCAGACGTTGTGTAGGAAGAGCAATGGTTTTAATCTTGTTCTGCTAATGCTCTCCCGCTGCTTTGGCAGGGAGGGGGCTCCTTTTTAGAAATAACTTCTTGAGGCCCCCCTTGGAAACATGCACGCATGCACACAATAAAGCTCACATCTGGTGTTTTGTTATAGGACAAACTCCTGTCTTCACTGACTGACATAATTATAGCATGATGGATTTAGCTGTGTTTGGTGACGGCAAGGTTTCACTGCGGCCAACGGACGCTACAAGGTCCTTTGATGGATTCATGGCAGCCCGGTGCGGCAGGTCCCAGATAGCTGTTCGAACATGTAGACAAGGAGAAAGGTAGGGAGGGAGGGAGGGTGGGAGAGAGAGAGAAAGAAAGAAAGGGGAGGGGGCAGCTGGGGATGCCAGGGTAGAGGGGGGCTAGACCCTGAAATGGTGGAGGTGGGGAAAGATGGGGCAGGTGGTACAAAGGGTTATAAATGACAGAAGCATGAGATGAAAGACATGAGGATATGGGGTTAGTGGCTAATGGGAATGGGAACACAAATTAAAGTATGATGTTTATTATATTAATAATGATTATTATATTACTCACCTATTATGCTTAGCCTACATTGTAGCAATGACATTTTTTTTAAACCTTCAGCAAGTGGATGAAACTGACATCAGATCCATTTTTGAGTCAGTTAACAAAACTGTCATCTCAGTGGGTGTCTCAGGTGTAAATCAGCCGCAAATTAATATTTCCCCAAAAACCCTGCAGGTCTGCAAGCCGCCGAGCACAGGAGTTGGATGACATGGCCAGCAGTGGCGGCCCAGCAAGCTGTGCTCCAGCAGAGGGCCGAGGACGGGAGCCTGGAGGACCAAGGCCGTGCAGTTCAGGTGGCAGCCTGTCCCAGCAGAAGGACAGACTGTGCATTTGTCATGTTGGATTTGTCAGAGCGGAGCGCGTGGCGGCGGTTCGAGTCGCACTTAAGCAAATGCAGGAATGATTGAACCCTCCAGGCTCTGGATTAGTTTTGATTTACGGCAGCTCATATTAGGGGTCATTAAGAAAATAATCATGATTTATAAATCCTTTTTTCTTAAAGAGGAGGAGGGAGGAAAAGGAGACCAAGCAGGCTGAGCAAATTGAGTTTGGGCTTTGCGATATCGTTTCTCCATCAGCGTCTGTGAAAGGACCATTTCTCAGGTCCAGCCATGGCGCCGTTATCGCCATCCATCACTCTCGGGGGGTGGGGGGGGGGGGCTCTTGGCCACTGGTTCCCAGTACTGTAGGTCACCTGTTGCATGCTTTTCACTGGGTGTGCATTTCCTCAGCAATGTTATTTATCTGTGTGTGTGTTTGTGTGTGTGTGTGGATTAGGTTTATATTACATTATGGGGACCACATGTCCCAAACAATGTAATAAAAACCTGTTATTTTGATGTTGTGGGGTCCTCATAAAGATCTGTGAATGCATCAAAAAAGTAAAAATGGCAAAAGTCTTCTGTTTGGTTATTTATAGTTAAAGTTAGGGCTGGGTGGGGGTTAATGCCCTCATGTTGGGGTTAGGGTTTTCCTCATAGAAATGAATGGAGAGTCCCCACAAAGATATAATTAGAAACCTGTGTGTGTGTTTGTATGTGTGCGTGTATATGATATGTATACTGTATTTAGTTGTTTTTCTTAATGCTACTGAAGTAGAATTCAATTTAATTATTATTAAATATTTAATTATTAGATAATTGCATTTTTGGACGCCGTATGCGCTGGTGTGCCTTTTTTGCTGCGACGAGCCCTTTTGCCATGCGTGTGTCTGCATGCGTATATGCGTGTGTCTGCATGCGTATTCGGCACCCAGCAGCTGGGGCCCATCAGGGTAGCGCCATTTAGTATGAAGAGTGTGTCGACGTGTGCCGTGAGTTTGCACACGTCGCAATGCAGGTGAGGGGAATGAAGTGGGGGGGGGACAGGACACACGTGACCCTGCATCTCTCACTGCACCCTGCCATTATTATTTACGTGTGGGTTACCCCCCCCCCGTCTCTGTTACCCCTTATAAACCTGCGCTGCTCTGCCCGGTTTTCCCTGCATGGTCTCCCTTTCTCTCTGTCCCTTTTCCTGTGTGCCGTCCCTCTCCCCAGCAATGCCATTTTCATTCTTGAGTAAAGTGGGTCAGGCATTGCTCAGATCCCTGTCCCAGGAGAACCCCCCCCCCGATGCTCAAGGTGCGCAAGGAGAGTGGCGACTATCAGAGGGACATAGCATGCTTTGCACGCCGCTGCCACAGCCCTGCTCCTCCTTTTGACGTCTCCCTTCGAGTGAAGCAGTGCTTTCCCCCCGTGATACCGCAGACCGCTCACGTCTGTGTGCGTCATCCAGCGAATGGCTTTCGGTGTGTGTCGTCGTCGATTCTGCGCCTTGTAGACCTGCCCGCGGCGTCAACCGCAATTTGCCGGCAGTTTTCCCTTTTAGCCGCTATGTGATCTCCTTCGGGGGAGCCGCATGGATTTTGGTGAAGGTCAGTCTGAAGGCGTTTATTTACTTTGTGATCCTGGAGATGTTTTTTACATCCCGACTCTCCTTCACGTGAAATATGGTCCTTAATTTAGGCCCAGACTCCTGGCCACTGCTTAGAATTCATTATTTCAACAGCAAATGAATAGTTTGGTATAGGCTCCCCATATAAAGATTTTATGAATGCTTTGTAATCTGGTTATTAATTAGGTTGTAACACTCTGTAAAATATTAATAGACGGTTTTAAACAAGTTATAACACAGTTTTCTTTTTATTGATGAGTTACAAGTGGCAAAAGGAGCCTTAATGTAAAGTGGTACCAGTTTGGTCTTCCGAGCTAAGGGAATTTGTTTATTTGTTATTAAAGTGTATGGTATTTGGATAAAGTGTATAACCTGTACATTACATACAAAGGTATATAACCTCTGTATAAACGTAAACATTCAGTCCACTAAATTTACCTAAGCCCCTGGGTTTGAGTGGTTCCACCCAATGCACACAATGCCTAGGCGAGCAGTAAATTCATCACAATCGCCATGGTAATGAGTGTTTTTCTTTTGAGCGGAATCTGAAATGCTGGTGTGGTTCCATATGGGTGTGAAGCAGGTCCTCCTACCCTCTTCTGGAGCACGTTCCTGTGGCAGTTGGTGGTGGGTGCGTGTCGAGGAGGCCGTCAGGTGGTGTAAAGCGT
This sequence comes from Cyphomyrus plagiostoma, assembly GCA_019775915.2. NCBI lineage: Eukaryota > Metazoa > Chordata > Actinopteri > Osteoglossiformes > Mormyridae > Cyphomyrus > Cyphomyrus plagiostoma. The sequence goes on from JABFEA020000058.1 coordinate 78,092, forward strand.
GTGTGCACCGTCAGTAAAGGTGGAACGCTGCTTTTGCATTTGTATTTATGTTTCTCGTGCTTATGTGGAGTAACAAAAATGTAATTTGTACTGAATGGCTGCCATTGGTGCCGCCACATTATACAGTAATGGCTGGGTAGCACATTTATACTCAGAGCAACTTAAAATGCTGCACATTCGGATGTATCTTTACTCCTGTGTGTGTGTGGAGCTTGCCTGTCCGCATGTGGATTTCCTCTGGGTACTCTGACTTCTGCCCAAAGGCATGAGGTTTAGGGGAAGGTGTAATTTGCCCTTAGTGCGATATTGCGTGTGACTGTGTCCTGAGATGCACAACCATGTCATCTAGAATGCGTCTAGTCTGTTGGATAAGCAGCTATGGAAGACAGGTGGATAGATGGAATCTTTGTTCAAGGGAGAGTCAATTCTAGGTCTTTGAATTGACAGACATTTGCTGTCTTTGGCAGCTCTTCTGCTTGCCGCTTTAAACATGCAGACAGCATAATGGGGAACAAACCGGTAAAGTGAGACATCTTCATTTTTGGGGTCGAGGCAGAAACTGGAAAGGTGATAAAAAGGAGAAGTGGGTAGGAATGCCTGCCTCGCGCTGGGCGTGTGCGCCTTGGAGCCCCGGCCTGTGCCAGCACAGGCGATGCCATGCTGAAGTGGCAGATGGCGTCTCCGCGATGCCCGCAGAATTGCGATTGGATCGCTGTCCCGGTACCGCTGTGATCGACCTCTCCCCATGCCGGGAAGAAACACAGAAACTCGTTTGTTCAACCTTGATTTCATTTAACTGCCAAGAGAAACGGACTGGAAGAAAGAGGGAGATGGAGGGAGGGAGAGAGGGAAGGAAAGAGGGAGGGAGAGAGCAGGATGAAGAAGGCGTGACAGATTCTAAACCTTTTCAGTACCTCCTTGGATTCTTGTTATATAGACAAAAAACAGCGGAAAACAACTCCTGTGAATCGATATAGCTCAATATGGACACTGGCTGTGTTTCACAGGAAAAATCTGTAAGGCTATATGGAGTTATGATTGTATATTTATTGTCCCTGTGGCCGTTTTGCGACGGGGATGCAGGGTGGTTTGGGCAGTTTGACATGCTGGACAGATAATCCAAAGGAATCAACAAAAGCCGGTGATGACTGAAGTGAGCAGTAACCTCGGGGGAAGTAAAAGTCTTCCGGGCCGCGTTGACCCACTTCATTTAAATCGAGACTGAAAGGGCACCACATCTCCATCGATAAAACCAACCGTCAACCATTTAGAGAATAAGGAGACATGTAATCAATCCATTTCTGTTGTACAAAATGCTGTCGTCATCTTTTTTTACACTGTCACGACAGAGCTACCCCAACTGCCACCCCAGGCCCCTTCAGCCCCCTCCCCCCCCGCCCCATCTAGCTGTTGTGCTTTGCAAGCACTTTTACACTTAACATAATGCACTTCCCCCAGAGCAGCTACCAACCTTATTAAACAGACTTATTATGCAATTTAGACCAACAGTAAAAGACACATCACCATAATATCTCTTGCTGCCGAAAATAACTGTTCGGCAATGTTTTTAGGTGTAGAGAAGCGAGTAAATTACACAAAGACAGGTTCATCTTATATTTTGTGCATATTTAAATATGTAGATGGTTCTCCTCTGTTGCACAATCTCCTGCCTAACTTGAAGCTGTCATTGCCCCAAAAATGTTCATACCGTGGGGGCTTTGGCTGTAGTGCCGGAGGATGCCAACAGAGGGCGCCGACGTCAGAGCATCACAGAGCATAACCTTTCACCTTTCCCAAGCACCCCAGGCCTGTCCTCACTAAATCAGCTCCTCAGAGCTTCTGGATCATAGCCTAGTTAAATGCCATTTTCATTGTCCTCTCATTTGCACATATTATTTGCTGCCATGTCCTGATTCGAGCTGGATCCCTGTTTTAATCCTTGTTAAAATAAATTAAAAAGTGTATTAGTGATTAAGTTCCTGACTGAAGATGTACCACTGGAAAGAGATTAATGCTGATGCCATTGGAGATGGAGACCAGGTCAGATGTGTGGTAAAAACAGGGCCAGAACTCAGCTGCGTAATTATGCCTAATTCCAACTCAAGGGATTCACGCATATATCAAACAGAAAGTGAAGTTATTTCAGTGTAGGCCAGCCTGTCACTTCCCATGTTTTACAATATATTCCTTCTCCTTTTCTTTCAAAGGGCATTTTTATTTTATTTTATTTTTATGGGGCTTGTCTAAGTGGTGAGTAATAGCAAGTCTAGAGAATGACATTAGCATTTCTGGCAAAGGGTAGGTTCATTTTATGATGCTCATTTAACAAATTACTTGCCCCCTGCCTACAGTTCTTCAAAGTTTTTTTAAGAGGTGTGCTCAAGGACGTGGCCTGGTGTCTTAAAGAGATTGCTTGCACTGTAAATTTCTGCAGCAACTCAGATATAAGACCAGGTTATAATATTTTACATATGAGCATTTCTTTGGGCTATTAAAAAAAAGTTTAAACACTTAAGGTGGTTGATTTGTTTGCAATCATAGACCTCAAGGTCTGTTACAGTCCTAGAAAAGAACTACATAGAAGGAAATAATGGACAGAGAAGAAGGAAGAAAAGGAAGGAGGAATAGGGATTAAGGGAAGAAAGGGAGGTGAAGTACGTGCAGCCAAGCTTTCCCGATGTGTCTGTGCCACCAGAAAGCTCCCGTGTATAAATAACAGGCAGCCTTGGCCAGCCATGATGGAATTCATCATTGATTGAGCCCAATAGCTACTCCTTCAATTTTCTTTAGCAATAAAAACTAAATAAACTTTCACTTCTTTGCCTGGCTTAAATCTGACTTGAAAGTGCAATATCACATTTTTCCATGGTTCACAAGCTTGTCAGCCAATATATTTCACTCTCCGCTTGTCTGTGTCTTTCTCCCTGCGTGAAAAAAAGCAAATTGCTATGGAAACAAGGGATGGGGAAACAACGTGATGCGGAGGGGGTGTCATTTTATTGTGCGTATAAAAATGCTGCCTCCATTTTTCCAGATTCTAAATTTTTATTTGTCACACGCATGAATGCAGTGATGCAGCAGCAGTGAAATGAAGTTTCTGCTACTCCAGACTGCAGTCAATTTAGTTTTTAATTGGTGGTATTAATGATCCTGTTGTCTTAGGGGTTGAAGCTTCTTCTCAGCCTCTCAGGTTACATCCACATCGTTACATTTCAATTTAAAAGTGCGGACATTACCCTGGACATAATTTTATCCCTTGTATAGTGTAATGGGTCGCAAATATGCAGTTTTTTTTTTACTTATTCAACGGTTTTTTTGTCTGAGGTGGCCAGATTGTGTATGTATACCTTTCTGATGTGACATTTTTATCCAGGGTGAGCTAGTCAATCCATTTATACCGCTGGACGTTTTGTTGGAGTCATTCAGGTTAAGTACTTTATATACAGTAGCCTTCCAGTTGGGATTATGCTGGGGCATCAGCATCTAAAACAGAACTTCAGGAGCTTCTCGGTCCACAAGGCAGCAGCAGCAGCGTCTTCCCAACTAGGACAGGGACTGACAGGCCGGCGGACTCATATGACAGCGTGATGATGAGACTCAGCCTGTGATGAGTCGACTGCAGTGTGACCTGAAGGTCTCACACAGCCAGAGCTGGTACAGATATGCAAGAGCATCACCGTGTTTGACCCTGTTGTGCTATAAGTTTGAAAAGTGCCCACCATTAATCTGAGAGATTTTAATTAAAAAAACAGCTAATCTCGGGACATCTGAAATAGATGAGTAACCAGCTCCGAACGGGAGGAGGTCCCTGACAGGAATCGATGGGATTTTTTTAAGCTGCTTCGATCAGGGCCGTCAGCTCTTCCCACCAGGCTGCATTGATTCTCCCACCACAGCTTTATTTTAATTCTCCTGCAGGTCATTTCCTCCCCCCCCATCACCTCCATGCCCTTCCCCAGATTCCTGTGAGCTTAGCTTTTTCCAGAAAGTGGCTCCATTTTCCGTGGGCACCCGGAGAGGTCTCACCCGAATACTGGTGTGCTCTTTTTCTAAATGCCACAACCATCCACCCCCACTTCCACCCACGTCTTAAAGCTCACAAAACAGCCCCCCCCCCTTCATAAACAAGGGATGCTCCCTAGTGGGAGGTCTTCACACATGAGACAGAAAGGGTTAAAACCTTGCGACAGAGGGGTGACTAATGCTGATGCCTGGGACCGACAAGCGACTTCGTTAGCTGAGGTGCGGAGAGCTGAGTCGCCATGACAGACGAGGCTCCGAGTGTTTCACCCTTATGAAGATTAATCATCGCTTTGCTTGTTGTAGCCAGTGACTGGGAATGGGCAGCTAATGAAGAGAATCAGCAGAGTTCTGAGGTAGACGCTCACTCCCCCACAAGGACCGTCCAGGAGATTTAAGGTAATTACACATGTACCCCAAGAATGAAGAGCTGCCCCTTTGGAATCTCCCCGGCTGGAGGAGGAGTAGGCCGGTTCAAACGTGGGGTGGTGACAGCACAAAAAGGCTTAAGTAAAGCGTGTCTATGAAGCTGAGTGTGTTTGTGGTCCGCCTGCCCCTCATGAGCCACTGAACTTGCTGAACACGGACTACCAGGGCTTGAAAATTATGCCTGTTCCCTCTGGGAGCATTTGGACTATGGAAGAATCGTGGAAGAATTATATCTCATGACTTCGCTTCTCTAGTTGAGTGACATCAAGGAGCGTCTGGGTGATGCAGCTCATCCCTGGAGGAGGGGGCGATTCCAGCATTCTCTGGAACATCTGAAATCACTTCAGCTCTGTTTCCTTAATCATTTGGAGGCCCTTTCACTAGTACATCCCCCAGAAGAACTTGACTGGCACTGAGCCTGTGGATGTCAGTGATCCATCTGAGGAAAAATAATGGTTAACTTAAAGGTCCCCCTGCACACCCAGCGCCCTGCATTCTCCATGCCGGTTGTCTGCCCCTCTCCTGTATCCCCAGCTCCGCCATCTGTCAGGCCTTCCTACAAATATGCCAAAGGACACACTGGACCTCTAAGTAAAGGTGAAAGGGAACAGGCAGAAATGGGCATCCCCTTTGGGGTGACCACGCTGCTAGTGGCCGGAGCCCATTACTCAGGCTTCGGCGGGGGCCTGTGCACAGTCCTCAGCCACTAGGTTAGCTGGGACAGAAAACACACACACGCTTCCCCGTGCGGCCTGCGTTCCTGAGCCAAATGAGTTCATTTCTATCCCTGCTCAGACCACATGCTGGAGAAGAAAACACAGCTGTCAGTTTTTCTGGGGGGTGTCTGTGGCGATGGGGGGGGGGGGGGGTGAGGAATCTCTTTACACAATAATGAATAGCCACTTCATCTCTGTTATTATTACATAGAGTGAGAGTACCTTGTTCCTCGTGTCTTTGGGGTGAGGAGAGATGCACTGCAATAGGGCCGATGCATGCCCCCCCCCCGATGTGCCACGGAGCCTCAGAGGCGAGGGTCTGGTCATGGCTCTCCCCGTCTGCCTCAAACGGAAATGGAATCTCACCAGCCTTCCTTGCCCTGTGTCTACAGTCCAAAGGTTTCTGACTGAGTTAAGCGTGGCTCGGGGGTGGATCGAAAAACCCTTTTCATAAACACAGCACCAAATACACTCACCCCACTGTGAGGACAATGGATTCTCACTGACCACAGGAATTTAAGGGGAGTGATAGCTGCCGTTCTTTGAAGAAATCCCATAAACTGCGATCATGTTCATGCCCCATTGACCTCCATGACAGAGCAGTACCTTGTTCCAGTCACCACAGCCGAACACTGCTCAGCGTCACTCATTACACACTCTTTGTTTCACCCTCATCCATACCTAAATGATAAAATCAATAAAATTCCACAGAAATGCTGGTCAGCATGGCATTTCACTTTGACTTGTGGGGCATTTTGGAATCCTCCAGTCATTGTCTTCTTTTGGAAGCTCTTCATCATAGGTGGGTAATTCAGGTCCATCAAGAGAATAAAGGTCCAGACCAAGACTATGTTTTGACCAACCAGTATAAAGACTCACAGTCAAAGAGAACTCAACTGTTTGGTTGACACTTGAAATCTTAGTGTACACATTTTCTCTTTGGACCTGAACTACCCATCTCTGTTCCTCACCCAGTGCTGACCTGTTTGAGGATGGATCCATTTGCTCTGGAGGAGAGGATCTACTTCTCTTGTGCAAAACCAACACCTTTTTCTGTTCTCCTTTCCAGAGTAAATGTCTGCTTTATGTTACTGTTTCAAGCCATATGTGTTGTTTGTTTGTCTGAGTAAATGTTAAATTGGTGATAGGGGAGTACGTGTTGGTTGGGAGTTCAGTTTTCTGTGGGCCATATGACATGGGGGGGGTCTGAAGGGAACAGTTTGTTTAAGTTTCCCCTGATCGGTTGTTGGCAGTGCTGATGTTGGGGGGCTCTGGCTTTGGTCCAAAGTCAAAAGCCAAGTGATAGACACAATGGCGCTCTGAAGCATGTAGAACCTGAAACACCCTGCAGAGACACATGCTGGTCCCTTCCCTGCATATAATCTGGACCCATAATTGTGCCTTCAGTTAGGTTTGGTTTGGTATCTACTGCAAGTAAAGCAAACCATGGGATATAAGCTAGGTAGTATAAAATGTTAATATGTCTAGTATGTCTCTTCAGGAGGACATACAAGGTGAATTTTGGTAAATGGAAATGTGTCCAAGATACTGGGTGAATCTCAAAACTAAGAACACAGTGACCGTTCTTATGGTCTTAGCAAGACCAGACTTGCTAACTTATCTTCTGAGAACGAACTTCGGGCTTCAATGAATGAAATGATATGAAAATCTTTGATATTTGAGGTGGATCAAGACCAACTTCTGGGTATTTTTACCACCCTCTGTACCTATTAGTATTGGAACTGGTTCCTGGCAGTGGAAGATGGCATAAAATGGGTACACGGGCACGCAAGTACAGTCAAGTACCCATCTTGAGATTCACCCACTGTGTTTCATATTGTTTTATGGTAGAAGGCTGAGCAATGGCAAGGAGTTGAGTTATACCAATTACTTATAACTCCCTGACAACTGAAGACCCGCAGCAGGCCAATGGGTGCACAGACAGAGAAGCCTAGCTGATGCTGATTGGATCGTTGGCTTCCGCCCCCTTGTTGAAGTGAGCAGTATATGCATGGCGGCTTGTTTGATGTTTTTATTTGCACTTGTTTTCAGTGATTGGTCTTTAAAAGCAGCCTTGCACCATTTTCATATTTTCTCCTCTGAAAACACCTCTTTGTTTGACGGGCCTGGCTCCTAACAGCAGACTGCCCACAGCACAGTCTGTTTCTATCATCATGTGACGAGTTACTCTAGAGCTTCACCTTGAAATAGTCACCTGAAATGGTTATACTCCAATACACGCAGAATGGGCCTCGATGCACCGGTGATCCCTAGTAATTGATGGCTGGGTGCGGCGGACAGGACTGACTCTGCCTGAATATCTCTTCACTTGTACTGATTTTTAAAATTGATCATTCATTTTGAAAATAGAGTATCAGTTCCTGAGCTAAAGGCAAACCTACAGTTAAACCTATATGTCACTTCATACTAAGCCATTAGGAGAAACTTTCATATAATTCAATTTTTAAAAGCACCATTAAAATCTGCATATCCTAGTTAGCCGTGAAATTTACAACTTCTTTACCCTGCATTGACTGTTGGCACGTCCAAACCCCTAAATTTCTTTTCTTGGAAAAGAGGGCAGAATTTTTCCCTGCATAAAAAAGGCTAATGACAGAGTATTGCCTTTCCCATTAAAAAGCTGGATGTTGGAATCCCAAAGCTCATCTTATTTATCATGCTGAGGAAGTAGAGCTTGCACAAAGGGCATATTGCAGCAGAGAAATATTTACTTTCTACCATATTTACAGTGGGGGGGGGGTTGGGGTGATGTGTCTGAGAAAAGGGCAAAGTGCTCTGCACTGTCTCAATCATTACCCTGTCATAACACTTGTTCCCCACTGTGCTTCCAAAAAAGTAACCCTCACTAATGCCCCCCAACTTTCCGCACCTCATTTGGCCGCTGGGTGGAAGGCGGGGGCTCGCCGCGGTCGAGGTACGTTCCTTGTTTTGGGCAAGAAAGCTAGACTGATGGCTGCAGCAGTTCGGCCTCCCGCCAGCAAAGGCGTTGGTGGCAAATCCAACCTGTCAGGCTGATATTTGGGCTCAGCTTCCTGCCTTAAAGTTGAAAGCAAATAAGAATGGAGTTTAACTGTCGTTAAAGCCAGTTCTCATAACAGCCCAGTTTGCTGCACCAGGAGTAACTTTTGTTGCCCCTTCCTCTGAGTAACCTCCCTGTCGACCTCGCCGCTCCCACAATCCCCTGCCTCAGTCTGGGACTTCGCACCCACTGCCTTCTGAAAGGACATCCTCTGTTATCTTTAGTGAAGTAAAATACTGTTCTGAAAAATGGAAGGATTCAGTGCGAGTAAATCATCTTAAAAACAATTTAATGCAGACAGATTATTTTTATAATCATTTTATGTCGATAATTTAATAATTTTCATCTTAAAAAAATGTTTCTTCATACAAGTGCTGAAGTAGAAAATATATATTTATATAAGTGTGCCCTGCGATGGGCTGGGCCCCATCCTGGGGTGTTTCATGCCTCGTGCCCCAGCTCCGGACCCCGCACGACCCAGAAGGATAAGCGGGTTGGACGATGGATGGATGGATATATATATATATATATGAATAAAAAAAACATTTATTTATATATATTTTTTTCCTGTTTCAGCACTTTTTTTTTATATACCAAAAATAAGGACAAGACAGGAAACTACCCTTTTTACCATTAAGGGTTTTGAAATTTTTTATTCAAAACACAAAATATGTGTTTAGTTTAAAATCACTGTACATATATTGTTACAGATACAGTCAGATGCATTACTTGTAGGACTGCAGTTTAACTCTGGGATTTGTCCCACTGTCCAAGTGGAAAATGCTTCACGGCTCAGTCCTTTGCTCCCAAGTCGGTACATTTCTGAGTCCAATCATAACTTCAGCAGTCAAATCAGACAAAGGAATGAAATTTGATGGATAGTTTTTTGAAATGATGTTTGTACTGTTCATAGCTGGGAATCATTCCACAGCAGCCCAGGGAAATATTGAAAATGAAGTCAGAATAAAGGCGAATGTCGGACAGAGGCTCATTTACGAGAGCACAAGCTCCAGTTTGGTGCTGAAACAGAAATCATCCATGAAATATGAAATTGACTACATTTGCAGATGGAGAGCTTGGGTGGCTGGGATGGGGCGTGCTATTCCTGTGCTATTCCTGTGCTATTCCTGTGCTTGGGAACAAGCAGCCTCTTTGGCCAGTGAGTCTTTTCTGGACCGCTGTGCCGTAACACAGTTCAGTGGCATCAAGCTTTGCCCCTACACTTTCTGTGGGTTCCACGTTCAGGACTCTTTTCCTGGACTCTAATTTTGGGATTTTCCCCACCTTCTCTTCTTCTGGGACTCTCTCTACAGCCACCTCTTCTGGGACTCTCTCCCCATGGCCTCTTCTTTCAGGGCTCTTTCCCTAACTCCTCTTCTGGGACTCTCTCCCCATGGCCTCTTCCTTCAGGGCTCTTTCCCTAACTCCTCTTTCGGGACTCTCTCCACAATCTCCTGTTCTGGGACTCTCAGCAGCCTGCTCTTTTGGGAGACTCTCCCCTTCTCCTCCTTTGGGACTGTCTTTGCAGCCTCCTATTTTAGGACTCTCTCCAAAATCTCCTCTTTTGGGACTCCCTTCGTTGCCTCCTCTTTCTGGACTCTCGTCGTGGCCTCCTCTTTCGGAACTGTCTCCACGGGCCTGTTATAGAGTGGACTGAGGGTTCTGGGCGGGGAGCTGCGATGCCTGGTGTAAAGTCACATGTAAGCGTCTCAGTGTACCAGACGAGGCAGCAGCAAGTCCGCCTTAAATCTCAAGTGGGCCTCACAGTGTAAGTCAAAGGAAAGCTGAACGAACAGCACAAGCCAAGCGGGTCACAGTTTAAGAAAAGAAATAAGGAACAGTGCTGCCTGTGAAACAAGACTCCTGTCTCAGAACCAGGCCCCTCTCTCACATCTGCAGTCACAAAGCGGCCGACCCGGTTCACCAAACCTACCCCCCCACCAGCACCTGGGTGCCCAGGACATGCTATGGTCACATCAGAGCTGCTTCTGCTGAGGCTCCAGTCACCTGGACCGAGTCATAACACTATTAAAAAATACCCAAAATGATCATAATGGTAGCTACTGTATATAGCAATTACAGAGTGCATTACCAGCTTCACCCAAATTCCTGAAGAACCAGACACAATGCATGTGAGCCTTCACTGAACGAGGTCGAACAATAACCCTATTGTTTTCCATTTCATTAAAACCAATGCTATTTTTTTAATAATTCCAGCCATTACAAGCATGATTTAACACAGGAATGCTGCCTTTGCCTCATCCATAATATTATGGTTATTGGTCAATTATTACAATAATCTTAACAAAGTTCCCATTAAGAAGACTTAAGTATAGACAGAAATGTATAGTGGCATTTTTAACAAATGTTACCATGCAGTAAGTGGTTGGAGCTATAACAGCCTCACTGTGCTCTTCTTTGGGTTGGGTTGGGCCAGTCACTTGGTAGAATCGGGCCTCAACCTCACTTTGAAGGCAAAGGAAGGGTTTTTGAAATTGACAAGAACTGGAACGTAGTAACGCTGTCCTCTTAAGGTTGAAGTTTTATATGTACGGCTCTGGAAAAATTAAGAGGGCACTCTATCTGCATTTTTAAGTCTTGGTTTAATCCTGGTCCTGCTGGCAGAAAGTTTCAGTGCGAGGCAGCTGCTTCCAGGCTCGACGTTTCTAGGACAAGAACAAGGTGAAGTAGGCAATGACCAAAAACCAGTCAGGTATAGTGCAGAAGCCACTTTCTAATGGCAGAGATGACCGTCAACATATCCGACAGTGCCTCATGAATCGGAGAACGACCCCAAGTTACCTTCAAAAGGAATAGAAAACATTCAGTGGTGTGACGTGCACTGCTAGGACAACTCATAACATGGTCATAGAAGCAGGACTGAAGAGCCATAAAGCCGGGAAGAAACCCTTCATTAATGAGAAGCAGACGAAGTGCTGACTGCAGTTTCCAAAACATGTACATGTATTTTACACAGACACACACTTAAGTTGAGAAATGAGTGAAACTGAATATTTTGCATGTGGCCTCTTAATGTTTTTCCACAGCTATATGTGTTTGCCCACCCATATAAAGTAAATGCAGTTCTCTCACAGGAGGACAGGGGGCAGGGTTTCTTGTTATACTGTAGCATTTATAAATAAAAACAGGCATTGATTTTGGTCCACACACATCAGAGGCTTGGCAGAAGTGATGTACTTTTATGCATGGCTGATAAGGGGCAGCCAATCACATTCATCTATGGCATTACGTCGCCGATGACAGGGTCTGCAGGACTCATACAAAAGAATTATCAGGAGATTATTATTATTCGGAGAGCACACAAGAAAAAATACAGATGTAAAGTTTTTAATTTTAAAAAATATTTTCAATAATACTATCTTGTCCAGTTATGTTCACATCTCTGTATCCATGTGTTTTATTCATGTCTTGATTATTTTTATCCAATCAGAGTTAAGATGTTTCATGACGTCTAGAATTATTCTCAGCGTTTCGGTCTCAGATAAAGACCTGACTCCCACTTAGAGTTAAAGTCTCACAGGAAACATCTGTCTGTTTTCCCTGTAAGTGTGGCTATAGTGAGGTTATTGCTTTGTTATTTGGTGGTTAATTATCTAAGTAATGAGCTTGTTTGTGCTGTGCTGGAGAGAGCTGTTACCTTTCCTAGATTACATCATCTTGTCAGAATAACAGCTGGTGTAGGTTAATAATGTAAATGCAGAAAATAAAGCCCGGAACTCGACATGTATGTGATCATTGTCTGCTGAAATACCTTGAGGGTAGAATGTAGAGCATGCAAGGAGTGTGTGTGTGTGTGTGTGTGTGTGTGTGTGTGTGTGTGTGTATGTGTGTGTGGTGGGGGGGGTCACACCACAGGATGCAGGCCACTCATATTTGTTCAAGAAAAGCTTTGGAGTGCTGGAAGGCAATAAGGGGAATTATGGGGATGTGAGCAGACTGGCTTTGGTGACGCCTGCTCCCGTCCTGGCTGACCCAGGCGAGCAACCCTTACCTCTCCGTCCTCTGACTGTGTTTATTTACCTCTGTCCCAAACCGACCGACGGCAGCACTCCAGGCTTTGGGCTTGGATTCAGCTGCACTGTTGTGCTCTTATGAAAGAACCATTGTTTCTTCAGACACCTGTGTGCCTCTCAAATTAACCAAAATGGGTGCATGGTTACCTGAGGGCTTTAGAATGGCTTTGAAGTAGACATTCTGTTGCCTGCACCTTTTGGTTATTTGTTAGGTGGGCAATATCTCAAGATACCTGATGGACCTTCTTCAATTTGTGTTTTGGTCTTTGTTTCCAGAGAAGTCGGTTTTAGGAAGATGATTGTGGCTTACAGCACAGTACAGCAGAATGGATGGAATAGGGTGACCAAAGGAGTGTGTGTGTGTGTGTGTGTGTGTGTGTGGTACATTGTGGGGACCAAATTTAATGTTAGGACTGGGTAGGTGTTTAAGGTTCTTCTTGTTGGGATTAGGATTGTGCCCATAGAGATGAATGGACAATTCCCACAAAGATATGAATACAAATGTATGTGTGTGTGTGTGTGCGTGTCTGTGTGTATGTCTGTGTGTGTGTGTCTGTGTGTGTCTGTGTGTGTGTGGGTGTGTCTGTGTGTGTGTGGGTGGGTGTGTGTGGATGTGTGTATGTGTGTGTGTGTGGGTGTGTCTGTCTGTGTGTGGGTGTGTGTGTGTGGGTATGTCTGTGTGTGTGTGTGTCTGTGTGTGGGTGTGTGTGTGGGTGTATGTGTGTGTGGGTATGTCTGTGTGTGTGTCTGTGTGTGTGTGTGTGTGTGTGTGTGTCTGTGTGTGTGTGTGTCTGTGTGTGTGTGTGTGTGTGTGTGTGTGTGTGT
>JABFEA020000058.1:96448-106916 GCA_019775915.2 Cyphomyrus plagiostoma
CTCGCTCTCTCTCTCTCTCTCTCTCTCTCTCTCTCTCTCACCCAGTTCGGGTGACTGAGGAGCCCGTGAAGGGGTGAGGCTTTTCAGGACAGGAGCAGAGCAGTACCCGTCAGAGGAGGCGTCTTGCTCCTTAACAAACCAAGAGGAGTCTGCCGCCTGTTTGGGCTCGATCCTCAACGATCGCGCTCACGTGCTGAGGGTCCCGGAGGCAGTCCCTGCATGCTCACCAGCTCATTTTGCATCTTTCTAGAGCAAGATGTCCAAAATTTTTCACTATTTATGCACACTGTGTCCTTCTCCCCCCCTCCCGATCCCCACCACCACAAACTCCTTGCGATCAGCTTCTTTTTGCCCCAGGGCGGTCAAAACAAGCTGTGCATCACTGTCAAATAATACCCTTTTCCTCCGAAGATGCAAATTTTCACCTGAAATGAAAGACAATTTGCAAGCATCACGGCTGTGAACAATTTTGTGGAGCACAATGTAAATAATGAAGAAGCCCCCACCTTGTAGTGAGGAGACGGGTCGCTACAGATATGGCGGCGACCTTCAGGGTACCCAGGTGAATTATAACTCCTGGGACGTGACCACGAGTGTGATGAAGGGACTCAAACTCATCTGAGCCTGGCTTTCTGTGGGGCTGTGTCAGCAAATGGCAGGTCGCCCCCCCCTGCAGTGCCCCCGCCCCCCCATGCCAGGGCTTACACTCCTGCTTCATTTCCTGCCAGCACGTGTGATGCTGTCCAGACCACCGTCCGTAATGGGCGTCTTGTCTGCGGGAATTAATCTAAAGTGTGACCCCCCCCAACTAACCACGCCCTCTCGTGGAGTAGCTGCCGGACCCAGATCACGTATCTGCCTTTATTACTGTGTCAATCAGAAGGTCGTGTTGGGGGGTTTGTCTGTTCATCAAAACCAGAGCCACCGCTGGTCCCTCACTTCCTCCACACATTAAAATTCCTTCAAATAACTGAGATTAAAGTTGCTGCCCTTAGTGACCACCAGAGGTCACTGTTTCCTTGTTTCTTCCCATGTCTCTTGAGCCTTGTACCCTGCTTCAGGGCAGTCTGTTTGTCATGAGAACACTCTCTGTGTCCTCCTGCTCTTGACTCATTGCTCAGTTCATGCCTGTGGAAGACGTCTTACTTTTTGGACTGGGGGGGTCTGGCTTGCGTAACACGGTGGGACGAGCATGTCAAACCCAATTAGATCAGCCCGGCGGCAGGGATGTCTGTCATGTCTGTGCTGAGCATTTACCTCTAATTTACTAATTGTTTGGGCAGGTATAAGCACAACTTTTAAGCGAGAATATCTGCAGTAAACATAGTAAAATCACGGGCAAAAAAAAATGTCTCTGTGTACATGTGATATGTCTCTGTATACATATGACATGTCTCTGTGTACATGTGATATGTCTGCTTCTATTGAAATGGAGAGCTGAAGCATTTAGCACCTAATCTATTCCAAATGTCGTCACCAAAGTTGCGATGGCGGCTGTCACACGAAGGCGGCTGGAAAAGCTGGGAGGCGCGGGGGGGCGAAAATCGAGACGTGTGTTTACGTCGGGGCAATCAGGAGCCAGGAGGAGCGACTGTGCATCTGGCTAAAATCAGGGTGGCTGCCTTCCTTCTCTGCCCGGGCGTTACATGGGCCCGGACACTGGCTGAATGGGCGTACTGTCTGGGGGCGTGTGTGAGACTCACAGACTCGGCCGGTGCTCGGGAAATACTCCATGTGTCGATTTAGATAGAAATCACGATACTCTGTCATCACACATCTCATTTTCAGTTAAACTTGTAAATAAAATGAATTCGTAAGAGTACAGCTATCAAGGCACAAGACAGATCTCTGGCGTTGCTTATAAATGGCCAGATGTTTGTTTGCAGCTACCTCCTCTGGCCTTATTATCTGTAGCTGAACAGCAGCAGTCAGTGTTTCCAGGTGGCACAGAAATGCTGGCACGCTGTCAGTGAGGCAGGAGGGAAGCCGCCCTGTGTTTGGGGCACCTTAGCTACTACTCTTCCATAGTCATGCGGAGAAACAGTTCACGCTAAAGAGTCACACTCTGCTCTTGAATATGGGTGAATGGGGTTCGTATTTACTGCTGGAAAACAGCAAAGGTTTTTCACAGGAACAAATGAAGCAGAAGTTTGCACAAGGTGTTTGCTATGGCAGCACAACATACATTGTAGCCCATGGATAAGTATTAAATACATATTTTAGCAATCTGTCTACGGTGATATATCGCGGGTTACTTTTGGCAGGTAGTACAGTTATACATTATTGCGATGTCTCACATTGTGGCAGCACAGTAAACAGGACACCACAGCTCTGTCCCAGCGGTGCCTCTCAAGCCCTGGAGCTCCACCAGTAATAAGAAGGTTAGAGGTCCTCTGTCCCATTGCCATTCTGGTTGTTCATATTCCCCTTATTAACCAGAACCAGAAGCGCAATGTGGTCTTGGTGCTGCCATCCTGGGGGACAGAGGACAATGCGGCATTAAAACGCCGTCGTGATTTTTTCGCCTGTTGGGGTTCTGCTCAGTTCAAATGTAAGACAAACAACTGCCTATTTTTTCTGATTAGTTTTATTTGCCTAAGCGAGTTCCGAGCTGCTAGCCTGTGAAGGATGCATTTCTGTAAGGCGAATGATGGCCTTTCTGGGCATTGATGTAGATCTGGCTCATCCCATCCCCACAGTCAGCACAGCGTCTGAAACAGAGACAAGAGCCCCCACCCCCCCGAACAGGACTGAGGGTCTGTTTTCTGCATTTTGTTTTTCTCGAGGGTGTTGAGAATATTTCATTTCACAGTGTCGCTCAAATGAAAAGGGCAGGCAATTGAACACGCCAAGGATTGGTGGGCTTCATTCACACATAGAGGAACGTTCTGTCCTGTCACTAATGAGAATAATAATTCCTCCCTGCTTGCACATGCACCCGTCCATGTAGAGTAAGTAAGCTTTTTTTTAGATTCCAGTCCTCATGCCCTTTCACCACAAAACTTTGTTTTTTATTTGTATTACAACATTAAACAAGCCCCCTGTGCTCTTCTGGCAGGATGCTACGCTGTTCTTCGGTGGGAAGTCGCCTTTCTGCCTCAGCCCCATTCGGAGGGGGGATGCAGGTCCCAGAGATCCGCTAACTGTGGGGGTTCCCTCCCATGCACACCGTCCTCCCCACCACACACAGACACCCGGAGGCAGAAGAGAAGTCGCCTTAAAAACAAATAAACAGATGCAGCACTACCCAAAAAAGAAAAAAAAGTCACATCCAGTCTGCCTTCATCTCTCCTGGATCTGTCTGTGACCCCCCCCCTCGACCCCCTAACCCACTACCATTCCCCAGAACAAAACACGGCATCTTGTTGTAATTTTCATAAGCTAATGTCACAATGAGGTTCCTGGCACAGTGACACATTCTTCTGCCAGATATGGACCAGACCGGCATCGGAGGGCAAGGAGAAGTCTGCTCCGAGTTAACATAGATTTCATTTATGTCCGTGTGTAGTTTCACCTCTCAATGCGATTTTGGGATTGACAAAGATAGTGTTGATTTTAGAGGGAGACACGGGCCCAGCGGTTTGGTGCCACTCAGAACACAAGGTCCAACAAGCCATTAGTGACCATCCCCCAGGCGCCTTTCTGGACAGTCTATACAGTCAAAGCGATGAAGATGCTGGTGAGTGAACTTTGCCTCCATACACCCAAATGCACCCCCCACCCAACACCTCCAGAGACCTGTCTCCCTGCTAAAAGGTTACCCAGCTTTACTCAGAGATCACAGTATCACAGATAGTCACAGAGACATGGCAGGTTTTCCTCGGGCTTCATAGGAGCCGGTGGGAGGGAAGGGGGGGGGGCAGCCATGACTCAATGACAGGCACCAGGCGACATTACGGGGACCTTCCTCAGAGACTGTCATCGCTCGATGAGGACGCTGCGAGGAAAGCAGAGAGCGAGCAAGGATGCTGGCGGAAAACAGAGAGCCTCCTGGTGCGATGAGAAGGAGAGATAAAGGAGGTCTGGCTGGAGTTATTCCATAGCTGCCCCCCACACGCTATCAAAGCTTATAAAGCAGCTTCACTAAACATCTACAT
The DNA here is from genome assembly GCA_019775915.2 of Cyphomyrus plagiostoma. NCBI lineage: Eukaryota > Metazoa > Chordata > Actinopteri > Osteoglossiformes > Mormyridae > Cyphomyrus > Cyphomyrus plagiostoma. Next base: position 100,546 of record JABFEA020000058.1, read on the forward strand.
TAAGGCCACACCTGCAGCCGCAGACGAAATGCTCGTGCGGGAATTAGCAGCATGCTAATCGCCATCGATTGGTTTGTTAGCTGGGATCGACGGGATCGTTAGAACTCGGACTTTCGTTTCTGACCTGCGATAATTTGATTGCTGCAATTTGAGGCTTGGTGTCAGCAAGAAGAGGGGGGGCTTCTGAAAGGACATGCAAAAGGGAGCCGCCACCGTTAGCGAACCGCTAGTGAGTAGCCAGATTAGCTGGATGGGGCCTTGAAAGTCAGGAGCCCAGGACTCATTATGACTAATGGGAGAAGTGAGCCTTGGTGTGACTGACATGACGCGCTGATTCGAAGCACTTTTCTCTTATCGCTTTTTACTGCATTCTTGTCGGACTCCCCGCAACACTGGATTCCGCTCCTTCAGACATCTCTCGGTCGGTTTCGGTTGTGAGGCGTGTGGGGTTACATGCAGCCTAACGACCCAACAGCGGCCCAAGGGGGAACAAAACGCCCTGGTTGCATAACTTCCAGGGGGCGGGGAGATGACCTAGCTGCCGAGGATCTGCGGAATCAAGGCCAGCTGCAGGATGCTTCCATGAGGGCCTCCGTTTAATCTCTAGAAGACTGTCAACCCCAGGACCCCAAGGAAAGGTGAGTATCAGACCAGGAGATCAGCCAATGTGGCAACGTCCCTGTGGTCTTGTTTGCAAGTGACATAAGTGACATCTTCATGCCTCAGGGCTTGTCTGTGCACACAGGTGCCGTCAGAAGCAACACCACGGTATACCCACAATGTTAATATAGCATGCGACAGGCTACATGCATGTCATAATGACAGGGTGGGGGAAAAGGCCGTCACGTCGCCTGCGTGTTGAGACAGCACCATCCAGCAACCTGTGGGCTCACTCCACAGGCTTCCCCACACGCGAGCCACGCCGTTCTGGTCAGTGTCTGCCTCACTGAACACGGGATGGGAAACAGATGGGGAACGGGAGGGCAGAATGGTGCCAAAGCTGTCAACTGGAAGAAACAGAGTAATAATAATAATAATAATAATAATAATAATGCAGGTTAGTACCACTTTAACTATTGATCTTAAGATTGTAGGCGCTCCCCTCCCCCCCCATGTTCTCTTTCATTTCACAAGGGGAGGGGCCGGTTCTGCTCTTTCTAAGGGGAGGGGCCGGTTCTGTTCTTTCTAAGGGGAGGGGCCGGTTCTGTATGGAAAGTGTTTAATTAGCCCACCCCTGACTTGGATGTGGGTGTGTGGAGAGGAGCTGACATAAAGGGGGGGGTCAGAGAGGGGGGGCCCCCGGTGGGTTGGCACGGTGACGGCTGCCTCACGCCTCGCGCGCTTTAATGCCCTGTCGCTGCACGCCCTCACGCAGGGAGCACAGACCAGTGTGCGTTTTCATTCCCGCGACGGGAACAATCACGTCACAGCACAGGTAAGGTGCTTTCTCTCTGCGGCTCAGCTTCTCTGTCCCGCACCCTGCTCCCTCCGCACTCGCCGGCCTGTTTCCTGTCATCTCACAGCGGAGTTGCCTGTGTGTCTCTCTGCCGCTCTACCTGCCTCATAGGCAGCTATCATAGTGGATCGAAGATGCTTTTAATTGCATAATACACTAAACAGAAAGAAATGTCGCAAGTTTCTGTTCACTGTCTGTGTGGCTGCGAGCAGCGAGCGGTTACAGGTCCCCTTGTGACATTGTGTCCAGCTACTCGGTGTGCAGGGGACCGGGAAGCTGGGTGGGGGGGTGCGGATGGTGTCCCACGTGATGTTACAGGCATCTTTCCATTACTGAACATATCAGGACCTGGAGAGTAAGCAGGTGATTCATCTCCCTGTCCAAATGATGATGTCAGTCATTAAGACCTGAGCTGAAATGCCAGGTACGTCACCTGCCCCACCCCGGCCGTCCAAATGGTATGGTCCGTAGGGCGTTCCAGTACGATGTGTGTCCGTGGCACTAACCAGTCAGTGGATACAGGGGTGCCACACGTTCTGCAGCTGTGTGGGATCAGTGAGCCATCGTATTTTATTTTTGCATATGGTTTTATGACCCAAAAATGGACCAGAAGAAAAACAGTATATTTAAGAGAGATTCCCCTGTACCTCTTAACAATATAGTGTGGATATTTTACAGAAACGGACAGATGGAAGATATAAGACAGACGGATACAATCAAAGTAACCGGGGGGGGGGGGGGGGGGGCACTGGGAACGGCGCCCAAAGTTGGGTGCCAAACGGCAGCATTTTAAAGCAGTGGGACGCCCTTGTATGCACACCGAGATCTGGGCAGAAGGGAGGCACCTTCCTTTACATCGTAATTATCTGCGCAGGGTTATGAGGAAAATCGGGAAGGACAGCGAGCGAGAAAGAAAAGCAAGCCCCGCCCCCAATGCAGAGTGCACCATGCAAATCTGTCAGCCCCCCGACAATAAGGGGATTACACTGTTATTTACTGGAGGATTCTTTGATTAATAGATGTCTGAGATGCAGACAGAGTGCGCTCAGACTGAGGCCCCTTCTCTGCATGCTTCGCTGCCCCTCTCCCTGAAAGCAGTGTGGCCCCCCCACACAGGGGGAAATTAAGTGTAATTAGTATTAACCCTTCTTAAGGGCAGAGACTGATTCTGTGTATCTGTGTGAGATTTCTCGGTGGGAGGGGGGTGCTGGCTGGAGTGGATTTTAAATGAGCCAGAGGTCCTGAGAAAGGCGCTTGGCAGTGCCCGGGGGGGTGCAGCCGGAAGGTCAAGTCGGATTCTCCTCTTTGTTTCGTGCCGCTCTTTCTTTCTTTCTCTCTTTCAAAGGCCTTTGTTTCTCAGGCAGTATAGGCTTCCCACACTGGCGTGCCCTTGTCCCGGTTCCCTGGAGGTTTGCTGCTTGCTACTTTACTTCCTGCTACATCTTCCACCTGCCCCGCTACCTATTTCTCTGAGCAGGTAAGATCGGGAAGATCTGGCAGTTTCTGGGCGGCCGCTATTTCCATTGCCAGGGTAGTGATATCTCTGTCAGGACTTAGAGCTGCACCCCAGTCTTAATCGCGGCCATATCGCTCCCCGGTCCGGCTCCTCTGACAGTGGAGGTCTTGCTTCATCCCCATCTCCTCCAGCAGTCGCTCTTCTGCCTCGCTCGCTTCCCAAGCTCCTCCCTGCGTTGCCATGACAGCTGGAGCCCTTTGATCATTATCAAAGATGATGGTTGAGGGCTTCCAGGGCCATGCCGGTGCCCGGGCTTCCAGGCGTGCGCACGGTAACCCCCGGAGCCCCACCAAGGACCTCTTTTCATCTCGCTCGCCTTCCCACTCTCTCTCGCCCTCTCCTCCACCATTAACTCCGCATCCATCGCCCCCCTTCCATCCCTACATAAACAGATAGCCTGTCATCGGCCTAATAAACAGCATCTCTTCTGGAGCGTGTCGAGAAACATGAATATGTTTATCTTCTTTAATCATATCCCCCTTTGTGTCCCAAGGAACATTCCAGACGGGAATCCTGATTGTGACATTTCATTTCACAGCGCTGCTCAGGAAAGAAAGGGTGGATCTTTGCCATCTTCATTTTTGTTGCTCCTTCTGCATCTACAGGAGGAAGTTGGCTATTGGTTTATCCTCTCACAGATCTCATATGAATGCCAGCATCCTCTGATAGTTGCTTGACGTCTCCACTCTGCAAGTAGTGCTGGGGAAAGCGTTGCCCGAAGTCTGGTTTTGTAGACTTATCATTTTTACTTTTTTTTTTTAAAAAAAAAAAATCTAACCAATTTAACACCACGACATCTTCTGTCTGTTACGAAGAGGTTTATTGTCATTGAGATTATCCTCCCTGAAGATTCATGCATGTCTACTCTCCGTTGACATTTAGATATTAAACTGAATTATCGGACTTAATTTGAACTCCTATTATTTTAGCCTTGGATATTTATTACATTCTGCAAAGTTCACCGTCATCCTTAATTTTGCTGCCTCTGAGTAACTTTGAATGTTCCAGAAATTAAATGAAACTCGGTGGCGGTTCTGTGATTCTTTTAAACTTTAACGGAGTAATGAAACAGTAATGAAGACCTCAGCAGTGCACGAGCGTCGCTTGGCTTCGAGCGCCGCTGAGTCAGGTGACAGGTGTTCATATTGGCAGCTTCTGGAAGGTCCAGACGCCGTGATTCTGGGTCTGCGTACGTCACCGGTCAAAAAAACGTTCTGGCAGTGAAAACAGCAAAACAATGATGTAATTTGGTGTATTTTATCTAGTAGTCTTGTTCTTAGGCATCATGTATTTTGGGGTTTATGGCGAAGAATGTTCGAGTATTAAAAAATGTTAAGTATTATTGGGAATCACTGCATTTAAGCAGTGAAATGTTTTTGGGGGAAGTTCTGTTTGGAGCTCTAGGGCAGGATATCTTCTCACATCCTGTGAAAGATTCCTTTCTTGTAATTCCTCTGAACTCCCAAGTACATGGAGATGGGATAGAAGCCATCTTGGTGGCCCCCATCGCACGTCAGTTACAGAGAGCGTCGACATGACGAGCGAGACATGAGAAAAAGCATCCCGTCGTCAGCGTCTGTACATGGCCTTCCAGATCTCATCCGCCGTGCCAATCTAGGGCCAAATTAATTAGCGGGCTTGCAAAACAAGTCATATTTCACGGCCTTAATCGGCTGCTAATTGAAAGGCTTTTCCAGAAGGCTTGGTATCCCATTACATCTGAAGCAGAACACTCTGTTCCTATTTGTTTGCGTAGCTGAGGATCACAATTTGCTCAAGAACAGTCTGAACTAGGAGACGTTCTGATAAATGTGAAATACATCACAGAATAATATTACGCCTGCTATTGTAAAGTACAATATCTAGCAATGAGTATTTACCACACTTATATACATGACAACATGTGTGGCTCCATGAAGAAATGAATGGGTATTACTCAGAAATATACATCTAGGTGTGGCCTCTGGCTTTTTCTGAGGCATAAAGGAAAATGATGATTTGATAACCTAAAAGGTGGCAGTGGGGAGCACACAATAATGTACAAAAGTCTTGGGTCACCAGATAATTTAGAAAATGATGTCTAAATTATGTTGGTGGAAAACTTTGATTTTGTCTGTTAAACTGCGTCAGCTTTGCCATTTCTGAATCTCTCCTCAAGTGACCCCAGAGTTGTCTTCCAATACCCACGTTTGTTGAACTTGATCGCTGTCCTGACGCGGTAGATGAAGTTGTGGACTGAACACAGACTTCAGGCCACACTGCCGACATCAGAGTGACTTTGACCCGTGCCTTCGCACACGCTCGTTGAGGAAGAGGAGTCACTCACCAATTAGAACACGGTGTCAGCGCAGAAGTGGGCAGGCCAACCACTGGAAGAAGCGTGTTAACACCATTGAGTCACTAATGCGGCCGTCGGCTCTCTGCCAAGGCCTTCATTGCCTGTCATGATTTATACCAGCTCCTAATAAACTCACCGGGACAAAATGGAGCATCGCAATTAATAAACTCTCATCGGATAACGCATAAAACCTGTAATTGAATCTCAATGTAATCAACCTCTGTATCGCCGGCTGTCTCTCCCCTGCCATGGGGCTCCACAGACCCCGGCGAGCGGCAACAGGGTCGCCCAGCACCATCTGCTAGTCGGCGAGATGGGAAAGGTGAGCGAAACCCTGACTCCATCATTTCCAGAGCAGATGTGGCTCCTGGTCAATAAAACGGACGAACAAACGTATTAATTATATATAAATGGCCTTGGGATTCAGTGCTGCTGTACGCTGGATGCTTTTCAACCTTGGCTGTGCTGATCTGAGGTACCATGGCTGGGACTCACCCATTAGCTGATGGGCTTTCGTACATGCACAACTTACTTCACCTCTGTCGTTATTGTTGATAATAATGTCAAGATATGGAGGTGGTGGTCATAAGGTGTGGAGGTTCTGGTCATAAGATGTGGAGGTGCTGGTCATAAGGTGTGGAGGTGATGGGCGAGGATGCCACAGGTCACGTGATGAACGTGTTCATCTGTGCATCATGAGCAGCCCCATAAGATCATGCTCTAACCTCAGATCCCCCCCAGTCCCTTCTAACTCTAACCCTCACACTTATTTGATTTCCCAGTGTCCCCCACCCCTTTCTGATCAGCTTTTCCCTGTTGCTTTGCTCAGCTCTCCCAAGTCCCTGCTCATCCCTCTCATTGCAGTTTGCTATCCTGCCCAGAGCAAAACCTATGTCCGGTTAGCAAATGCATTGTCCTTTATTCTTTGTTGTCTTTCATCTTTGCTCATTGATCTTGCTGGGGGGGGCCCCCCCCCCCCCCCGGGCGGGGGGGGGGGGGGGGGGACAGCCAACCCCAAAGACGGGGGGGTTCAAAGAACAAAAAAACAAACCACAAAAAAA
>JABFEA020000058.1:116845-133248 GCA_019775915.2 Cyphomyrus plagiostoma
CACTCTCGAAAGATGCAGGGAACGGCCTTCATAGGTGGATGGGGTGAGGGGGGCACCATAGGTGGCCACTTTAGCTTTAAAGGGACTGAACTAAAAGGGTTTGTACTTCAATCGGTATCGAGCAGCAAGAGCAGGATGAAAGATTGTCTGGCTCCTAATTGATTGCTGTATTGTTTTACTCCTTTCATGTTTGGCTCCTCTCTGTGCCTGGACACACAAATATAGCTGTTCCGTCTTTTATTTAGCGATATCCGCAGGCTGTTACCATGACATGAATTTATTCGTGGGGGAGCCCTGTTGAATGGAAGGGGTGGCACTGAAGAGTCTTACATCAAGCGCACAGTGTTTCTGTGGTATTCCTGACTGGACTGTTATCTTGGGTTTGATATTACAAAACAGCGTGGAGTGTGGAAAATGCTTGGCCTGACTTGGCCTGGCTGCTGCTCGTTTTTGATAAGTGAGTGTAAAAGTTTCCCTGTCAGGCTGGTCTCTGGGGCGGTATACTGATACGAGAGCCAAGGGACTATTAATTACCCCCGTCCCTCCAGGGATGAACTGACCGCACTCTCCCCATCTGTGCGGGTAACTCCCCCAGCCCGGTCCGCACGGAGCTGTCACATTAGCCGAGCGTAACGGCTGATCCACAGCAGGTGCACCCAGATAACTTGCTGGCCTTCATGGAGACATGCATGGCAGCAGTCCTGACTGGGGATGTGTGGGCGTACGGTGGCGGGAGTAGCTTGTGCGTGTGGTTTGATGCTGGGAGGCTTTTCAGGTGCCAAGCATGGTGGAGTTAGGGGCGGCCGCGAGTCGGGGGGGCGGACGCCTGTCTGCGAATAGTGCTGAGCGGGAAGTGATTAGCAGTGGCATCCTTAATGTCCCACACATGCCAGCTGCCAGTCAAAGCCAGTGGTCTTCATAGAAATCATACTTGGATGTTCCTTTTTAAACGAGATAACCAAGATGGATACGAGCCACACCCCTGTCTGCTTCCCTCCGTCTGCATGATGTCATCTTCGGTTGCCCCTCCTTCACCTAAGCAGGGTTTCCCAATCTGGTCAGTCCATGTTTTTGCTCCATCTGAGGCCCCTACCAGACAGCCCATGCTTTTGCACCCTACCAGGAGCCGGGATGGAGCAAAAACGTGGACTGTCCTGTCTGTGGGTCCCCAAGGATCAGATTGGGAAACAGTGGTCTAATGCATTAGCGTCCCTTGAAGTGAGCTTCCTGTCTGGGACCAGACAGAGCAGGTCCCCTCAGCAGCCTACAACCAGCCCTACAGTGTGATGCCAAGCTTTGGACACCACCACGCGCTGTTCACTGTCCACTGGGGCTTAGATGTTGGTGCCCCCCTAACCAAACAGTGTTCTGTGCAGTTCATTTAGTTGTACATTATTGGATGTTTTTTTTGCATAAGGAGGCACATAATGATGAAGTGTAGGGTGTGTTACCATTATGGAGATCATGTGATGGATAAGAGCAGCTGGTTTGCCACTGACCCCCCATCTACTGCCATCGCCCCTCATATACTCCTGGAGATCATGTGACCCTTTGGTCATTAGGTGCTGGGGGGGGGTACCTGTGGATATAAACAGAGTCTGAAGTTTTATTGCCTCAGGGGATCACATCAACTGAAAAACATGCAGGACTCGGAGTTTCCAGCAGGTGGCGCTCAGTTTGGCTCAGCATGAGGCTTTCATCACTGCTTTCAGCTCATTAATAATGTACTGGCCCTCACTGGACAGCTGAAGGGGATGTTGCTGTCATCTCTGGAAACTCTGTCCCTGACACAGAGAACTTGTAATGCTGTACTCTATCTGGTATTTACCTTTTCATTTCTCCCAGAAGCTGGGTAAACCTGTTGCTCTTCTAGGTCAGAGGAAGTGATAATCTTTTTGTCTCTTGCTCTCCCAGCAGGCACTTTCCCAGATTGGCCTGAAATAAAAGTGATGGTATATTTTCCTCTTTGTTTGTATTGTGGCTACTTCTGCTGAGCCCTTTGTGTTTGTCATGCCTGGTGACGGCGGCTGGAAATGCTGGCACCAGCAGGGGGCGAGGGTGGGCTGGGGCTCTCGCAGGGGCAGAAGATCTCATTTATTAGCTTACAGTCTCACTTATTCTGGATGCATTTAGTACATTTTGACAAGGTTCCCTGCTAATTAGTTGCTTAATTGTTTCAGAAGGGCAGTGTTTTAAGAACGAGGTTCTTCGCCATCTGGAAGAATGCCTTTAATTCACAGCTGTTTGCATTTTCCCTGCAAGGTTGTACCCTCAAAATGGCGCAGCAGAGGTGTGTTTTCTGGCTGATTCCACTGGGTCAGGCACTCTCTGCCTCGCGGTGACGTTACTACGGCGACGTTACTACGGCAGCAGTCTTGGTGACACTGTGAGCACTGACGTCTCGAGGGGACCCTCCAGCAAACAAAACAAAGTCTCTAGGTCATGGTGTATTTCCTATACATTCTTCATTCTTTCTATTTTTAGCTTGTGGTCGCACATAGGTTTAATGCCCAGTATAGTTCTTTGTCTTGTAGGTGCAACAGTCCTTTTTCCTGGTGTGTTTGTTTTTTCTGCTCTTGTACCCCAGAGCCCACAGTGACTGCTCACCCTCACAGCCCTCCATCAGGAACAGGCCAGCATCATTCTCCAGCTGCCCATCTCTCCCTTGCACAAGCCACTGAGATGGTGTGCCCTGCAAACAGAGGAACTCCATTTTGAGATCAGCTTCCCAGCTGATGTCGTGTAACTCAGGGGGAAGAATGTTAGATGGAGGAATGTCAAATTTGGATTGAAAGTCAAGATATCAACAACAAAGCAAAAACAAACAAGAAAGGTTCAGGTGGTTAGAGGCAGATGAATGTGTTCTCATCTCACTGTAGCGCCCCCTGTCGCAGCCTTGAGGAGTGACTCATCTCAATGCTTCTCACTTTGTCCTTCATCCTTCCACTGGGTGCCCTGTGATGGGCCTGCTCACCAGCTTATTTTGCAATAAATCCATGGCAGTGGTAGCTTATAGTTTAAATGGTTGCCATGGGGGACAGCAGGAACTCAGCGAATGGTTATATTGAAGAAAAATGAGAAATGCTGGTGAGAGGAACCCTTTAAGAACCATGAAGCCTACCGCAGAGAAAGAGCGATTTAAACTCATCATCACTATGCCTGATGCTGGATCACACCTCCTCTTTGACTTGGATTGGTTATTGAGCTACATATATACCTGATTGCTACATAAATGGATGATCTCCCAGTAGGTTAGGAGACTCCTTCTGTTACAGCGCTTTGGCTATTCGAATCAGGGAAATGCCCCCCTCACTTAAGAGCAGAGTGGGTGGGGGTCCATCTTCTGGAGGCCCAGCAGATGTAGGCCAGACTTCCACTTTTCTCTTTCCCAGATGACTTGGCCAAGGAGAAAAAGTACATTGATGGACACTAAATACTGATCTCAGCCATGCTGATTCCCTATAGATGATCTGTACGCCATCAATCATTCTTCACATCTGTATTTACCAAAGCACTTTAACTGAGTTCTCATCAATAACCTTAAAAGTCCTGCTGGACCCTGCAGCCAGTTTTTACACGACTCTAATATTATTTATGTGATTCAGTGGATGACCTTGTTTGACATTTGGCGAAGGTTTTATACGATCCTGTAGCAGTTTGTTGTCAGATCATCTCGCTCCTCGGCCTTTCAGGGATGAATATATAGTTCTGTCAGACTCCAAGTACTGGAATATGATGGACTCTGCAGGGTAGCCCTCGAGTTGCAGACTGTGTTCAGGCTGGGCTTTGGGACGTGTCACCAAGATTTGTGTTTTTCATATGAGATGGTGGCAGACAGTTGGAGAGGGAGTGAGAGTGAGATGAGAAGAGAAAGATAGAGAGAGAGCGAGTAAAGTAAATCTGGCTTGGGCTGAATAAGTTCATTAGAGCAGAGAGGAGCACAAAAATGATTGGTTCAGAGAGGTAACCAATCAGAGTGTATAGGGGGCTGGTCTAAGCATTGAGAGCAGGTGGGACCATGAGCCTCCGACTCTACAGGGTCACTCATAGGATGGGAAACACAGAGACATGACATGGTCATGCCAGAAGCATCTTCTTGTGTGCAATCCATGACATGTGGCCTTTTGGACAGTTCCCAGTCAGACATTGTCAAATCACCCTTTGATTTTGCAGTCATCTGACTGAATTATAATTATAATAATAATATAATTGCAATCTTACATCTCTTCCTCAGAGGGGATTATAAGAAATTATGGATTGATGATTAATTCCAAGTTGCTCTCCTCCGCTCTCTTATAGCCTTCATTTCGTCCTGTCACAGCTTAAAAGGTAGCTTGTGTCACCTCTTAGGAAAACAACTCAGATAGTTCATGTGATAAACTGACATGGCATCTGGGTCCCCTGCTGTGTGCCTAGAGGTCCAAAAAAGCAGTACATCCTGCCAATCCTGCTGCCTTCAACAGCTCCTGCTTTCCTTGCTGCCTGCAGCACCCATGCTGCCTGTGATGTCCTTCTGGCCTGCCCTGCTGCCTGAAATTCTGCATTTACATCTGCATGTGACAAATTATGGTGTATAAATCAGGACTTTGATACACTGACTCCCTCTGGAGACTGGGTTCCTCCATTGGCTATGGTACCTCCCAAGGTTTCTTCCTACTCGGGAGTTTTTCTATCCGTTATCACCTCTGGCTTGCTCTCTGGGGGCATTGGCCAGGGATAATGTAAAGCACTTTGAGAAGGGGCTATAAAATGCACTATACAAATACAATATTGAATTGAATTGAATTGAATTGAATACGCTATATGGACAAAAGTATTGGGACACCTGCCTATTACACTCTCAGGACATCCAATTCTAAATCCATAGACATTTATATGGATTTGGTCCCCCCTTTGCAGCTGTATCTGCTGCCACTCTTATAGCAAGGCTTTCTACAAGATTCTGTAGAAATTTTTGCCCATTCATCTAGGACAGCATTTCTGAGGTCAGGCACTGTTGTTGGCTGTGAGGGTCTGGCTCATAATCTTCATTCTAGTTCATCCCAAAATAATTTGATGGGTTTGAGAACAGAGCTTTGTGTGGGCCAGTCAAGTTTTTCCACTCCAAACTCACCCAACCATGTTTTTGTAGACCTTGCTTTGTGCACTGGAGCACAGTCCCGCTGCAACAGAAAAGGGCAAGGGGCCTTCCTCAAACTGCTCCCACAAAGTTATAATTGTCCATAAAGTCTTCTTATACTGAAGTATTAAGGGTTTCCTTCACTGGAACTAAGGGGTCTAGTCTAACCCCTGAAAAATAACCCCATACCATTATCCCTCCTACACCACTCTTTACTTTTGACAGAATGCAGGCATGCAGGTAACCTTCTCCTGGCATCTGACAAACCCAGGCTCGTCCATCAGACTGACAGACAGAGAGGCGTGATTCCTCACTCTACAGAATTTTTACTGCTCCAGTGTCCAGTGGCACTGTGCTTTACACCACTGCATCTGATGCTTGGCACTGTGTTTGGTGATGTGAGGCTTGCATGCAGCTGCTCGGCCATGGAAGCCCATTCCATGAAGTTCTTGGCAAACAGTTTTGTGCTGGAGTTAATTCCAGGGGATGTTTGAGACTCTGCAATTATTGAGTCATCGACTCCGCTCTGGTACTGTACATGGTCTGCCACTTTATAGCTTCAGTTGTTCCTAAATGCTTCAGAACAACCAATTGAGTATAAACCTAACTGCATGGCTTAGTGTTTGATTTTGTACACCTATGGCAATGGGTCAGAATGGAACACCTGAATTCAGTGACTAAGAGGTGTGTCCCAATAATTTTGTCCATACTGTGTAGATGAATGGTTTTGAAATTACCATGTTTGGGTCATTCCTGTTTCTTGCTTACCTGACCTCACATCCTATTTCAACTCATTCCATGCTGGTTAAAGATGAGATTTTAATTACCTGGCCTGAGTCATTAGAGTGTGATGGGAAGCCATGCGCTGGGATGGGAAGCCATGTGCTGATCCCATGCGGTGACATAGCATTTGTGAGGATGTCAGCTCCTTCCAAATACCTGTGGCTTAACTGTTTTGTTACTCAGTGCTCAAAACACTCTGGGCTGCTGTGAGCATCACCTGAAGCCAGACACAGCCTTTATTCAGCTGGAGTAGCAGCATGCGATCAGCGCACGTGGCCAGAGAGCCAGCCCCAGAGATAGCGAGCAGCCCATCCTTCGCTCTCACTCTGTCTGTGCCCCCCCCCCCCCACTTTGAGTGTTCAGCAGGGAGAAAAATAAAATCTCTGACACCCGTAAAAAAAGAAACATAAATTTTGCAAAGGGAGACGCCAATTGCCTTGTCGTTTTCCGTGGCGACGGTTTGTTACGCAAGACCAAGCTACTCCTCTCCCTGCCTTGAGGCATATTCCCTGTGGTCACTCCCCTCTGGACCTCTAGAACCAAGAGAGAAAGCACAGAGACACGGGTGCTGTTCTCTCACTGTCTGTGGCATTGTGTGAAAGAGCTCAGCATGGCCGAAACTACAGGTTAGCACAGCCGAAACTACAGGTTAGCAGAGCCGAAACTACAGGTTAGCACAGCCGAAACTACAGGTTAGCACAGCCTAAACTACAGGTTAGCACAGCCGAAACTACAGGTTAGCACAGCCTAAACTACAGGTTAGCACAGCCGAAACTACAGGTTAGCACAGCTGATGCCTCCTCAGGAAGGTTCAGATTTGCTGCTGAACTTTCAGTGTGAGGAAAGTAAATGAAGCAAAATCCTGAAAATCAAATTAATAGTTTGACCTTCAGAAGTAAAATGAAGGATTCAGTATGATCAGCTTCATATTCAGGCCAGTTTGCTTTCATTGTGCAGGATTTGAAGATTTACCTTCTCCAGATAATTTATAATTAATTCCAGTTGAATATCATAAGATCCTACAGCAATAGGATGAAGGTAGAGATCTCTTCCCTGACCCAGCTGTTATAATTAGTTTACCATCAAGCCTATCGGAAACACTTCCTCATGAAAGCAACAGAAGGCAAAATGTTTCCTTTTGTATTTTGCATTTAGCCTCTAATTAAATTAGAACTTTGAAATTAGAAACAGAGAGAAAATGAGTCATGATGCACAGCAGCAATAAGAAAATAGTGGATCGTTTCCCTCAGAGGCAGAACGCCAGCCAGGCGAGTGTGAGCCGGGCAACACGCACATCGCAGCCGCCACCCCTCCACACTCACACTCCGCTGCTGCTCCAGTGGAGACAACAGGATTACCGTCAGCCTGTTACCTGCCTCTCTGCGGCACATTCCGGACACCCCAGGGAAGCCTAACGAGGCGGATGGCAAAGAACTAAATGGGGAAAAACTGGAGCGATTATTTATTGGGAGAAACAGGGATTCAAAACCACAGTGGGCGGGATTATCATTCACCGGTAGTCACCGCCTATTTTAACCTGGCTCCTGTTACTATGGTTACTATGCCACGATAATCCAGGGCCTTGCTTCTCCCACTACTAGGAATAACTAACAATAGTGGAATTGTTTTCCACTAATTGCCGACAGTAATTGTGTTTTACCCACACAGCAGTTTTATTTTCCAAGTGCTGTGTTGCAGTGTTTCTTGCTAATCTAGTTCATGGCCAATACTTACACTCAGGCATTCATTGGAAGCTCAATCTAGCAGAATCTAAGTCTAGCTGGCTCTGCGGCAGCATGCATGCTCGTAACGTGCTACCTGCCTTTGCTCACAGCACTTTCTGCTAAGTATGTTAAACATGATCGTCGTCTGTTTTGCTGGCTTTTTCGCTTCTCATGAAGGCGATCCCAATGTCCTGATATTTACAGCATGTTTCAACATTGTTGACATTACAACAATGGTGACACTATTGGGAAAGATAAAGCATCTGTAAATAAATGTGCGGAAGTTTGAGTTGAGTTTCTGCTCGGGACATCAATGTGGGGGTGTTGTATGTACAGTATATGTCAGAGTGGGCCCCTTTGGCAGTGCGACGTTTATAATATTTTGCACTGAAATTAAATATAAAAACAAAAAAGACATTAAACTTTCCTTTGTGCAGTGTGAATAAAATCTCCCGCCCCCCCGGCCCACATTACTAGGGCACGTGTTAATTGGCTTGCTTTCCAGTCCTAATGACAACAAACAACGGCCGTCTCGGAGGAGTCTACCTGCCACTGCTGGATTGGGAAAGTCCTTCACTGTATCGGTGTCACTGTAGCTGTCGGCCGGGGCAGGACATGGAGGGCATCCAGCGGGCTGAGAGAGACAGGGGCCGTCACACAGACAGAGACAAAGGGGGCCAGACGTGCACATCACTCACTGGTGAAAAACGGCACTGGTGCCAGCACCGAGAGCCGTAATGGCTGTGCGGAGGAGGCTGCCAGCCACGGGCTTTTAGCGAAGATGAAAGTCAGCTGCTCCTCTATTCTATGCATGTGTATATAAACTTAATCCGTTACGGGGGGCACACGGGCACTAGATCCTACCCCCCATTCCCCTTCAGGCCATCACGTTCCCCTTTATTTCATCCTTTTCTCCTGGACACCCTGAGTGCCGGCGTCACAAGGAGGCCGTGTGAGTGTCCTGATTATCTCTGATTATCTTGCTGTGGGTGTCTATCCACACGTAGCTGTGTGTGGCTATGCTGCAAATCAGTATCCAAATGAAGCCATTACTCTCCTGCCCTTTGCTGACCCCAGCACCATTGCAGCCTCTCCCATTGTTCCCGTTCATGTCCATTTGCTGCACTATTAAAAACCGCGGTCTCTCCCCCTGAGGAGTTCTAGGGGGTGTGTTTCTCATTTCTGCTGGCACACGCCTGGGTGGATGACACATGCTTTTCCCACCTAATCGGCACCGACTGTTTTCCAACCAAGCAAGGAATTATCCCAAAGTGATCCCAGCTCAGGTCCAAACCTGCCATGATCGCTTGCCCTTAAAGAGCATTAGCATTACTGCTTTCTTAAAGGAGGATGTGACTGGCTACTTGGAGCCTGTTGTGTACCATGTGACATGCCCATCGATTTCCACTTCTCTACGCGAGTCCCTCACAGTGACTAAGAGGAAAACACTTTTCTGACCACTGAGCTCCAAACACAACTGTAACTGAACATGCCTCGGATTTTTAGTTTGTTTTGCCCCCCAGGGATGCATGTGATTCATTCATTCATTCATTCACTATATGCTGCGACAGGGTTTGTAAATTACCATTTCAGTCATTTCAATTAAAAGGACCTGGATTTCACTTCACTTGAGCGTTTGAGTTCTTGCCGTGCGCTGATTGGTCAGTCTCCTTTAATTATGCATGTGTCACTAATGCTAATGTGAAACAGCTGGATGAGTCTTTAGGTCAAGGAAACAAACCAGTAAAAGCACAAAAAGAGCTGAACTAATTAGCCAAGGACAGGAGCCTTTCCATTTTAAAATAGATAGTTGAACCTGAAGTAGCGCGTAGTGTCCCCCCCACGACACGGATCAGTCGGTCACCCCAGGCACTCGTTACAGGTGAGCTTCACAGTTCAAAAATAGGCCTTTGTTTGTCCTTATCATCATTATCTTTTCATTGTAACCAATCTCCTGATACTGGTTCACCACGATCAGAAAGGTTCTCATGCGTGTTGGCCACAGAGCTGCAGGACGACATGCAGAGATGTTGTGACACAGGGATGCTGGGCCATCTTCTGGGCGCAAGCTGTTTTTTTCTGGGGGGGGGCTGCAGCCATTTTTTTGTCATTTTCCGGAGCAAGACCCCATAGATTGCAAGTGGAGGAATTCCTGTGCAGTGAATGATGCATGAATAACCCCGATGAACACAGGCTGCAGTGCTACGTCATTGAGAGTAATGAAAATGCATCAGCATTATTAGATTAAAATAACAACAACATTACAGTATTGTTCCCACTGAAACCACTGCAATATATTGTGGGAAAATATATTTTTATTGATAATATCCTGGGAGAGGCATGCCTAGTCTTTCTATCTGCTGTGAAGCTGTGAAATATAGAGCCTTTTCTCCATCTATGTACACATCACATGGCGATGTTTTCAGGTGGGCACATTTGTTTGTGTCCCCCAGTTTGGGGACTGTCACGCCGGAGCTCAAGGTCACATAGAAATGTGAATCAAAATGCTGCTGCCGTCACATGGAGGATCGCAGGAGAAAACAGAGCAGAAAGTCGGAAATATGGATCTGCCGTTAAAGCAGCCCTTCCACCAAGGTTAATCTGATCACCCCACGGTTCTGCAATCGCGGTTGGACCCCCCCCCACATGCCTTACCGAATTTCGCTTAAGGGATGAGGCGGGGGCCAGCTGAATGTGCCCTGCTGTTGTTTGTGGCCTCACACTCAGCCCTGCCTCACTCCCTCTTTCTCTCTAAAAACCATGTCTCTCTCCTTGCCCCTTTTCATTAGGTGTGGGGGGGGGGGGGGGTATCCATACTGAATCTTGCTGTTTAAACCAGGTACGCTGTTTGATCGGGGGGTAGGAAAGCCGGGTCTGTGTCGCTGTGGACGTTTACCTTTCGGTCTCTCTGTAATGTATGCGAGTTCTGGATGTTTCCATATGCTTGCAGGTGTACCTTCCTCTGCTGGAGAGGCGCGGCGCGTATGAGGAATCTAAATGAGCTCTATTACAATCAGGAGCGGCTTTTCATTGTCAACATATTCCACTTCTGCATTCTCCATTCAAATGACAGCAGCAAATGAACATGACAAGAGCCCTCACCACTGCTTGTTATGGAGAAGCTAAAGCAGTTATCACAGTGTATTATAGATACCTTCATAATGCATTATAATACATCCATAAAGTATTATAATCACAACTATTACTATTTATAAAAAGGCATAACACATTATAGACATGTTTATTATACTTTACGAAGCTCTCTTGTATAATGCACTATAGATACCTTCATAATGCATTACATTGTCTTATTGTGATGATTATAATGCATTGTTATGACTGCTTTAAGCTACCAAACTAAGTATTTGGATATCTGCCGTTCCAAGAAGGATTAGAGTGAATCACAGTGCTTCTCTATGCAATAGAACTGACATGCCACGGTTCTACTACACTGGATGCTACTACCATGCCACTAACTATCCAGTGACATGTTTACTAGCCCACTGAAGGTTCTTCTGAGATATTTCTGGACAGCATCAGCCTCGGCTGCCACTAAAATGAATGCACTCCACTTTTAAAGCTCCATGATAAGCTTAGACTCTTTGCCAGTCATTAGTACTGAATTAACCGGGTTTTCAGAGTCCTAGTCGATTAAGAATATAACCTGACAGTAGTTCTGCAGCCTGACATGGAATGGAAGTCGAGGGCGCAGTTGCAAAACCCACACCAAGGTTGACCAATCATTTGCCAGTTGAATGACTTGAGAGTGGGTAGAGCAAAATAACAGAACGATTCCAGGCACTGTTCAGAGCCAAGCCATGTTTTTCCAAGCTAGCATTATCCTGATTGGTGGAATGAGTGGTATAATCATGATGTCATGGCAAAGGAGAGTATGTATTGGAACCCTTCAGAATCCACTGAACCACGCTAAATCCCAAATCCAAAAGAGGAAAATAAAGAGAAGAAACCCCTCTTTGTTCCCAGAAAAGCCAGAATCTCTGTTTAAGTATTTTTCTTTTTAAAAATAATTATCTATCTCTTTATGCGGCCAGATATTATACAGGGGCAACTCGTCAAGTTCTGTGGTACAACAGAAGGACTCTTTTTGGGTCTTTGGCTAGCAGCCCCCCAGTTAGCAGCACATACCCTAAAAATCTGACTAAGATCCCTGTGAGCTTTTGCCAGTGTGCTGTGTATTTCCTGTCACGGGATTCTCTGCATGTAGGTGTAGAAAATCAGTGTATCTACATCTGCATGCATTATACTCCATAAGTGAGACGTACAGCTGCCTGGTTTTATTTTCTGGGAACTGTAGTCACAATTTGCATAATATTATTCAAATGTATCCATGATGCTGTTGGTAAAACTTCCAACCTGTGACTGAGTCGGCCTTGTTAGTTCTGTAGGAGAAATGTGGACCAAACAGGTCGAAGGCTCCACTGCGCAGATGGGCGTGATTAAAGCGTACGATTCACACTAACTGGTCACAAAGCATATAAGTAAATTGCCGGTAAATACCACAATACTGTTTATTAGTTTGGCCTGCAGTGCCCACCCAGAAACACCACGCCACTGACTGCTTTGAGTTTTCAACAGGGGGGGCACTGCGACTGCTGGCACTGTGCCAATGTAAACACGTGTCAAGCAGGCAAGTGAAAGGGGGGAAACTGCAGTCCTTTTCTGTGCCGCTGTGTCTTCCACCTTCATCTCCAAGTGGCCACTGGGAATTCCTGAGATGTTTCAGGTGGTGCTGGGGGGGATCAATATCTCTGCAGTCTTGCTTATTCCCTTCAAAGGCCAGTTAAGTATTCGATGAATAAACCTGTCAGTACCAATTCCCCCATTCCAATTCTCAGTGAGGGCCACAGTGAGCGACTGGCGCCCCATTGTGCTTTCAGCACCCTGCACTGACGAGGCTGGCCATTGGCCCAAGCGCACAACGCTGCTGACAGATGGGGGTCTGTGATTGGTTTCCGCAAATGGAGGCTCTGACAGATTGCTTCGCTTGATTGGCTCTCTCTGATTCAGGCCTACATAACGATGTCTCCTGGCTAAGATGTGTTCCGTTCTCTTATTATGTGAGACACTAGTTAAAAGCACCGGCTTAAATGATATACTCTCTCTGGAGATGGTAATGCTCCCTTTGCGCTTTGCTAATGACGTATCCTGCGAGGCAGCCAAGCGCACATCTATCACGAACATCCAGAGTTTGATGCTCTACTTTCTTTTTTCCATTTCTACCCATAAAAACACTCCTGAGGACGAAAGATCCGGAACAGCTGGCACCTGTGGGCCCCCCCGCTGTCAGTGCTGCCATGTGAGTGACGCCGTCACGTCGGGGCTCCGGTCCCGCCTGGCCCAGCCCCCTCCCACACATTCACCAATACGGAGGGGGGGGCCTGTCACGCCTGCCGACAGCTCGCTAAAGCCCCGTCTGTTTTTCTGCGCCCTTAAGGGGAAAATAGGCCCTTCTCAATTTAAGGCACAAGTGTGTTACTTAAATGTTATTTGGTTATTAGCAGATAATAAAGCTATATGACATAATGCGGTTTAGGGGAGCCGTTGTGGGTAACGGGCCCGCTGGTAAGCGCTTGGATCTGGATCCAGCAGCATTCCATGGCTCTCTGCTGAAATAACAAGTCAGCGTTTTAAGCAAACATTAAACCACATCTTAGGCTACTTTTATGGCCCGATATAAAAACCTGGCTCCCCTCCAGGAGTTAAACACTTTGTTTCCTTTAGTCAGATAAGAAGGAATTATATTTGAGGACAAAAATATGTCTGGGACAAACTATCCATACAGGAGGAATGCGACGGCGGGAAGCAGAGCCCGGCAGGCCCCTGTGGTCAGGCCAACCCCCCAAACACCACAGAAAAGGGCTCATTAGCACGACTGCTACAGGCAGGAGTCTGTCGAATCACAGCGATCGTGGCGTGGCTTTCTGGGACCAGGGGTCTGCGTCCTGCTCATGTTGTCTCCCCCAGGGGCGCCGTAGGGGGGTGGAAAGTTAGGGCAGTCCTAAGGGTCCCTGAGAAACAGGGACCCTAAACAAGATGGAGCATAATTTGATTGGTCTGAGTTGGAGGCCCAACTCTCTCAGGGGCCCAAAGCGTCCTGTGGCCCCTGGGGCAGTTTGGATGTGCGTGAGCCCAGATGAGCCAATGCGAAGGTGGGGGGGTGCTTTTTACACTGAGATCAGATCTGCAAAGTAATGCCACTCAATCCAAAAAATTTCAGATGCATTTTCGAAGCGCATTTGGCTCTTTTTAAGTGAGTGTTTGGGGATGCTCTCCAGTTCAATGGCCTCCTTTATAGTCTGCTTGGCAGGAAATGCCTCGCTGTGCTTTTACAGGGCGGCAATCACGTTGCCGAGGAAACCCTGCGATGGCATGTTTACGCGCCTTGAGAGACGTCTGCAGACAGGCTGACCTCCTGACCTCCTAGTAGAGATGCCCGGTATTGATTGGCCTGATGCTGACAGGCTGCTGAGTTCCCCCAGACCTTCCAATCACCAGCCTGGGAGCGGATCCTGGAATTGCTCTGGGCTGTACCCCCACCAAATGCCCCCCCTGCAGGTGGGAATGCTGGTACCAACATCATGGATCTAAAAAGCTGGGGAGAAACACAACCACACACCTTCGATGTGAATGACAAGCTGGAGACTGTGCTTTAATAGGAAAACAGAGGCCGCCCCACTTGACAGCTACGAGATGGCCGACCACATTGGCGTGTTAGACATGATCACACAGAGGTGCAATTCAGTGTGGAGGCTGGGGCTCTGTGGTTTTGTGGCCAGGTGTGCAATGTCCCCCTGGAGAGGAATGGACCGGAAAAGGTCAGGGGGTTAGAGGTCACCTCCCTCGGAGTCTGATCCATACAAAGCTCTCCTACTGAGAAAACAAAGAAAAACAAGATGACCTGCTGAAAACGACCCCCCTGCCCCCGCCGCCGTCTTCATCACTCCAACTTTTAATTTCCTTAATTGATTTTTTTGTTGAAGTTGTAGTGAACCACAGTGTATGTGGGGACACGCTAATTGATTTCAAATTTTAATCCTTCTTACTGCAATGCAATCTAGTCATTCCTTGCATCGATCTGCAATCCATCCAAACTGAATTAATGTTCAAAGGACTGACGGAGGGTAATGGAAGCATGCCCCCCCACCCTTCTCTCCCCCCTCCATCGCCCAGATTCCCAGATATCTATTCCGTATTGTACACCTGGATCAAAGGATTAAGTATCGCTTTTGGTCTCCAGTCCTTGAATTTTTTTTATAAGATTCTATTTTTAAAATATAATTGAGATTCCCTCCCACCCAAACCCCACGGCATGGACCATGGGTGGGATGCTTTAAAGGCACAGTCACACTATAAACACACACATACGCACCCAACATGGAAGCACTCAAAAACTTTCGATATACTTTTTTTCAGTGTAAAATATACTTTGTTGTTAGTTTTTTTTTACATCTTTTGGACTTGCTAATCACTTAATGTTCACCGACATTATTTATTTTTTATCTGGCGGCCTTTTTCACACGGTAGATTCGACATGTGGGTCCTCCTTTGTGCGGCTGAGATGCCATTGAGAAGATAATTGGTTTGCTCTGTGTTTTCTCAGCTTCCATCTTTTAATGTCTTTATAATTATGACCATTAGTGTTGTCACCGCTGTTATTTTTGGGATAATTCTACCGGCCTTTTTTCCAGCTGTTCTCCTGCCCACCCAGCTCCTGCCAAAGGTTTTCTTTTGCCAAACGTGACACCTTCCCACAATCCCCTGCTCCGGGTCCCCACGACAGGCTCTGTTCCTTCTCCATTCTTTCCGGTTCGCCCCTTGCCCTTCCAGTGCAGGGGGTGCGGCTTTGTAAAGGCCGAACGACGTGAATCGCAAATGGCATCGTCAAGGCCACTGCTTCAGCCAGATTCTAAAACTGTAAAAGTAAAAACAGCCCATTCTGTCCTCAAGGTGGAATAAGGAACCAAATAATATGCTATAATGCAATGAATTCCTTGTGAGGACTTCATGAAAGACTGCAGAGACAATTACAAACATTTGGGAACAGTTAGGGAACATTTATAGAGTTTTGTTTGTACCGTTTTATCTGGGTCCGGGGGGTTTCCGCATGGCTCACTGAAACAGATCAGCCCCCCTCTCTCCATTACCAACCTTTTTTTGTTGTTGTTCTTTCTGTCAGCTTTAGAGTGTTTACAGTCCTGTGAAAGGCCGTACAGAAATTCGACGTGCCTTATTACCAGAATAGCGTGAAACATGTCTCCATGTGCTTTGCGTTACATATCAAAAGAGAAGCATAAGAACACAATCTAAATTAAAAGTCTCTTTATGCTTACCATGAAATTGGATGTGATGTTGATTTATATATTTGTAATGCTCGACTTCCCTGAGTTATGTGTCTCCAAGCGGACTTCAGAGGGTGATTTATCTTTTTAATCGTTATTATAATCGATATTGATGCTGGTAACCGTGCCAACGTTCATCCGCGGTGTAAACACGGAGCTGTTTATGCTTTTGAAAAGCCTCCTGGCCTTCTTCCTGTTACAGCATGACGTGTCCTTGGTGGGATTTTTCATTTTTAAAGTTAGATTTGCTTATTTATTTGAGGCAGAGTGGACTGTCGGATGGGGGGGAGAGGCACAGGAGAGATTTCGACAGCGGGCTAGAGTGGCGTTGCTGGTGATGCTGGTGAGCGCTGTGTGGTGCTGGTGAGCGCTGTGTGGTGCTGGTGAGCGCTGTGTGGTGCTGGTGAGCGCTGTGTG
>JABFEA020000060.1:29324-45209 GCA_019775915.2 Cyphomyrus plagiostoma
AGAGGGAAGTCTGGGTTTCCCTGCTGAGACTGCTGCCCCCGCGACCCGACCTCGGATAAGCGGAAGATGATGGATGGGTGGATGGATATGTTTAAATATGAATATGTAGACATATATATTGTAGAATATTTGTGTTCACATTAATTTGTTAAAATCTGTGTTCACTTGTTTTATTACTGCAGTGCTTATTACAGACTGTGCATATGCAGTGGGGTGATGGTTAGTCAGTGGAGAATTCATAGGGCAATTGCAGTAAGTGGGTTACAGTAAAGAGTTAAAAGTTATTTTGAAAACAGTTTGTTTATTGAGTCAACAAATAACTGTGCATTTTAACCTTGATACTAGGGGTGGGCAACCCTGATACTGGAGTGCTGGTGGACAGAAAACATGCTGGATACCGGCACACCAGGATCAGGGCTGCTTACCTCTGCCTTATACCATAAATACATATTTGCATACCATTTATGTCAATCCATATACGTATATTGATATATGTTTAAGAACACAATATTTTTCAATATTCAATAAGAATTATGATCAAATGGGTGGTTTGATAGCAGAATTTGCAGTTTTTACTTCAAATATCTTTCTTCTCCCATATATATCAGAGGTCAGTTCCACTCTATCTGCAAATACCAAGTAATGAGATGCCAGTAATCCTCCAGTGGGCTTCCCATATGGCATCTTCTGTTGTAAATCAGAAATCTATGTGCTTCACTGTACATCCTCACCAAAGTGCTTCATTCGTTTAACCACTGGCCACCATGTAGCCCATATCATTAAACAAATGGTTATAATACCAGCATGTCGCCCAATATAGCTGTCCATGACTGTAAATTAAAGGTGACATTCTGCACTTTTAGCAGATATTCACTGTTTCATTTCAAATTCAGAGACAAAATAATTTTAAAAATTCACTACCCATATACTTGCAGAATTAAATGAATTACACATATTACACCATGCTGATATACTTCCACTGAAACACAGATAGTTAAAAGTTCAGTGAAGATGGAAATTCTATTCTCTTCTAGCCTGGTCTATTCCATAGTCAGTTCTCCAGACTCATTTTTTGAAAGATTCACATTGAAAGCTTCATACCTTGACCTTTAGTTTAATCGATTTACTTTATACAACCTTTCATTAAGAGATAGTACACCCCCCCCCCCGCCTCTGCTTTGCGCTTGGCTCATCTCACGTCGCAGCTCGTCAATCTCTCTCTGCATTTGTCTCGCATTTGCATCAAAGCCCTGCTGCAGCATGGCATTCTGCTCCTGCAATGCAACAAAGGGGTGACATGGTTGGTCATGGTCTAACATTAAAGATCAACAACATAAATGCAACCTTTCTTCACTGGTCTCACACCCTGAGTATTTCTTAATGGGGTAATAGGGATACAAAGTCAGAATTATAACTGGAAGGTACCCTCAGCTTTTGCTGAAGAACTCGCTCATGTTCAGACTGCATATCTCTGCGTTCCCTCTCAATTTTTTCCATCAGCTGCCTCTTATTTTCTTCTTGTGCTCTCTTCACATCCTCAATTCTCCTCTCCATAGCCACCTTCTCTACTTCTGCAGCCTTTGCTTTCACCTCCTGCATCTTAGCATAGGCTTGTTGCTCTAGAATGGAGAACAATCGTCATGGCACTACGGTCTAGATTTACATGCACCTACAGATGCTTTAAGCATTATTCAGCTTTCAGTTACCATTTTGAAAGTTAGAATTAATCATATTTTTATGACAGTTCATATAGCCCATGTTTCCTCTGAATATCTACACTATTAAAATATATCACATATACATTTCATACCATGTCTATTATAGGGTGTACTCTGCATTAAAAAATAAACAGAACATAAATTCTATACTTGAAGTACAAAATACATCAACAGTCAGTATCCTGAATGAAGTAAATGATGAAATGATGGCATAGACTATAACAGACTGGGCGTTAATCCTTTTACATACTTCTTATGTGTTATGACAGCCAGCAAACAAAATTTACTATAAATTATCACAAACTTCACAGCCCACATATAACATTATGATAACATCCAGAGCTGTTTGATGCCTCTCTCACCTTCTATACACCTTTGTTGTTCAGAGAGACTTCTGTCTGCTGCCAGTATCACTTTGCCCAGTTTATTTTTTTTTGCCAGGTATTCTTCCAAAGCCTGTTCTGCCTGAAAAACCAACCTTGTTACGGACTGATGATGTTCATACAGGGTCTACTTGTACAAGTGAAGCTTAATCATAAAAAATATGCATTTTAACATTCTAGTGGGTCACATACATTAATAATGCAACCTTTGAAAAACATTAATAGAAATGTATATTTTTATAAATATCTTTATAGCAATGCTTACCTTACCCCTAATCGTAATATCAGTATAAATTCCATCTATAATGAAAATACTTTCCAGTAAACAAGTGATATGATTAACATACATTTTTGTCCCAAAAATAGGTGTGATAGGAGGATATTGCACCTTGATGCCTCTGCCTTTTGTATCTCTGTACTGGACAATTAAAGCTTCTAGGTCTTGCTGGAAGTCTTGATAACCGCCTGGTGTCATGTAATCATTATCTGGCTTCAAAGTGTCCTCCAGCTGCACGAGCAGAGCAGTACAGTAATTCAAGGAGAGCTCCTCGTTCTCCTGACACTTCTTATCATACTCATTTCGTACAAGATCCTGTTGACACAAGAAAAAAAATCCACAAAAAGAGCTTTTCATAATTTCAAGTTTTCAAAGCCACATACAAAAAAACCTTTTGATATTCACGTTTGGAGGCTTAGTAAAGTGTTTCTAATAGTTTATAATAGTAATAAGAATAATAAAAAATAAATTTAATGCTTCCATTCCATTAACATCAGCTTTATTTATCCTAGGTTTAAATGAATCAAGGAAAGTAAATGAAGTACATTTATGGTTCCTACAAACCATGAGCTGCGTTTGGAAGCTCTGATCATCATCTTTGAATGAGCGATCAAGGAAGAGCTGCAGCGCCTCCTTCAGGCAGATTTCATGGACATTGGAAAGCTCCTCCCATGTCTCAGTGTGCAACACTGTCCACTCCCTCAGCAGCTGCTTGTAGAGGCTGTGTGCCACCTCTACTGCTTTTGAGTTCTCTGTCTGAGCTAGAGCTACCACTGCATTCTCCAGGCAAGGAACCTTCCCACTTTTAATGGTATCCACATACATCATCACCAGCTTAGCCAGCACTGAGACACACCGCACCATGAAAAGGAGAGAACCAAAAGAGATGACATTTCGTTAGAGGCGTAAAACAGGCCACTTATCCTGGGCAGGGTTGTGTGTAGTGGTGTAACAGACTGTAGTTCATACATAATCCATACAGTTACATTTTTAATGCTTTATAATGTTTTTATAAAGCATTCGCAGAACATTCAGTTCACCTTCATAATGCATTCATAGAATATTCATAAGCAGCATGCCAGTATGGTTATACAATTATAATGTTTCTTATTAAATTAATGTTTGTTACTGATGTATAATAAAGTTGTTAAAGTATATTAGGATGTTAAGGTACATTTACATGCTGCATGCATGAATGTTCTAGTCACCTGGAACCTATCCCAGGCAGGACGCTAGACCATCACAGAGCACATACACACACATGCACGTGAACAATTATACACTACTAACTCAACTAAACACACCAGTTAGCCTAACTTCGTATAAATAATTCAAGTTATTTTTGTGAGCACTTTGAACTTACATCTTCCAGTGACTTTAATTCCTCCTTTGATGGTTTTCACCTGGGAATTTCCAAGAACATAACTGCAGAACTCTGTCGCTTGCTTAACAAACTTTTCTTCCAGGTCAGAATCACTCAACTGATCAATAATCTTCAGCTTGTCCCTGTGGACAGGCGTATCAAAGACGAAGCACTTTCGACGGGGAAAGTACTTCCGAATACATTCTCGGGCACTGTTGCTGGTGGCAACATGTTTATTGATGCCTTGATAGGAAAAAATAAATGAGAAACTTATATTTGAAATGATCAAAATGTGTTTTACGAACCGAAGGTATACAAAAGAAACTTAGATTTGGGCTTTTTCTTCCGGCCATTACTACTCATTCCCAGGTAAAATACAACCCATTGTAGGCACATTTACCAAAAGCTCCCTTTAGTTCAGATATGGAACCATCTATGAAGGGTTCTGCTATTGTGCAAGCCGCTAACCTAATGAGCAACTATGCTTTTGGGAAACACTGTGGGCCCTCCTTTTATTTTTTTTTTTTATTTTAACTTCACATTTTTGGGGCAGCGTGTGGCTCAGTGGGCTAAACCTGTGTGCCTGTAATCATGAGGTCCCAAGTTCAAACCCAGCCTCAGTACGTCTGCGGGTCCTTGAGCAAGGCCCTTAACCCCCAGCTCCCTGGGCGCTACTACAGGTGGCTGCCCTTCGCGGACAACTTGATCTACAAAGACCAAGTTGAGGGAGACGTAAAAAGAATTGCCCCACGGGGACAATAAAGGATTGATTATTATTTCCAATTTTGAACGAAGCGAAAACACATAAGTTGCATCATTTATGTGAATTGAAGTGTTTTTAGTGAAAAAGTTATTTTACATAAAATCTTATTTTCAGTAAATACAATGCATACTATTTTAAGACATGTATTTTGAGAAACATAAATTAAAACAACTGCTTTGTAGTCTTCCAAAAAAATTCTCATAAAGGTAGTGGAACATATTAAAATACCAACAGTCTTATCAACATTTTGCATTCGTTTTTACAGTAGTAATCAAAATTAGAAAACAAGTGACATTTGTAATTTACAGAGTCACTGCTTACCCCAATTTGCAGTTATCCATGAATTGAAAAGATGTATTTTTTATCGCATTTCCTCAGTGAAAATTCTCTCACATGACAAAATAAAAGGTTGCAGCTACACAACCAGTGTAAACAAAACCCAGACATGTGCTCTTGTTTGTAGGAGTTCTCTCACCCACTGACCCAGTAACACATGCATACGTATTGTTATATGAATAGTGTTATTTGCAAACAGGACAGCTTTGGGATACTCAGACACTCAAGTGATTGTTGTTATTTCTATTCTCCTTACAATGCTCTAAAAATATATTTAGTTTCTTCATATATGTGTGAGAAAAGGAGATCATTCAAGGTTTTTGGGGGTTTTATTTTTTCTATGACAAAGACTCATTTTTAGGTGAGATATGTTTGACCCTGCAGGGTGATCAACTCCAGAGGGTTAAGTAATGCTTTTTAGATACACCCGTAAAACGGAATGGTAGATCTTATGCAAAATGTCTGAGTGCAGTTATACTCTGATAAAAGTGCTCAGAGAAGACCTCTTGTCCAATAAGATTTCTTGGCCGGAACTAACAGTTGTATAATGACAATTAAACATTGAGACTCCATGGTTTTGATTTTAGCTGAGATCAATTCGCTAAGATTATAAAGAGATGATTTTTAAATTTGCTAAACCTGAAAAGCAGATGGAATGCTTCTGCAAAAGGTTATTATAATTAACACCATATTTGAGATTGTGATATTCATATTGCAAATATCATAAGCAAATTCATATTGTGATATTTACTTCTGGCTTCTAAAAAAATTCCAAAACATTCTTAATAAGAATATTATCTAAAACTAAGTAACGATTTAAAAAATATCATTGTTCCATTCATGTGTACTATAGACTTCATGGAGTAAACAGCAAATGGCAGTGTTATGCATTTACCAGGTTTCAGCTTGAGGGAGTTCTCCAAATATTCATCAGCTGTTATGGGTTTCCCATTAGCCTCAAGGTCCAGGGTAAAATCTCTTACTGCCCAGATAAAGGAGGGGAAGAAGCGGACAAACTCAGCAGAAGCATCAGCTTCATCCTCATTGTTGGACTTTACCTTGATGTGTTTCGTCAGCTCAGTCACATATCTGTTAGATGCTGCAGTTGAGGAAGAAAATCTAGAAAACCTATTTTCAGTGGTGAGAAATGGCAAGGTCAACATTCTGAGAGAAGAAACCTGATTTGCGTAATAATTCTAGTTGAGCAAGAAAATGACAAAGAAAGCAGAAGCATCAAACTACACAATGTTTCTCAAATACAAGAGTATCAAAATCAGTATAGTGAAACTCCAAGTGAACATCAGAAGACCAAATTATCTACTGCCTGTGTCCAGTTTGTACCTTGATGTGAAAATGTAACACCATTGATTATAATTTTCATAAGGATATTTTTAGCACTTACAGAACCTTTATATCTTTAATAAAGCAACAGTTATGTAATTCACTGGGTAAAAAAAGATTTATTATGATTAATATATCCAATTCTACCAAACCCAATATCTACCAAACCGTGTGTTTAGTGTTTTTGAAGACAGTGGTGAATGGATGTCATACAGCCCTGATAAAAACACTAACTTTAGAGTCATTTGTGTATTTCTGACCAGGACAGTTAAAACAAATTCTCTGCTTTAGACTGTGGATTTGTTTTTTGTCATTATGATTATTTATTTCTCAGTTAGTCAGTGGGAAAAATACTTCTAGGGTGTACCAGAATCTGAAAAGCAGCTTGTATATCAGACATCATAATTACTTTTCAGCTTTGCATGCAATATTCCTAGAATAGAAACTGTAAATGTTCAGGTTGGTAGGATACTGTAGATTCATCACAGCAACATTGTTGATGGTACCAATGCTGTTGTAGATTAAAGTACTGCTTAGTAACACAGCCAGGGAAAAAATCCAGTGGTCATTCTTCTCGTCCCCCTATTACAATAAAGAGAATCCTTTTTAAAGCTTAGCTCGGGCAACTATCAAATATTGGGTGATGGGCATTTGCAAATTTTGCAAGTTATACTTTTGCATCAATAATAACAATCCATCCAATTACTTATTTTCCTTTGTAATGGCAATAAACACAAACGTATTTACATAAATACATACTCGTATTTAAATTAAGTTATGTGAAATTTTTATTCATATTGCTAATTATTTTTAAAATTATTTTACACTGTAAAAGTATAACAAAATTCTCTTGAAAATCTTGAACAATAAATGCAAATATTGTTACAGATAAATATGAGGACACGATAACTTAGCTTTCTGAATAATGAGCCTAAGGGACTTTAATAAAACAAATCTCCACAAATGCAGGTATTAAGCTTGCTGTAGTGACATGCTCTCAAGGCAAACCTAGAGCCTATGTGAGGACCCACAACACTATGAACAATTTAGAGGCACCAAGGGGAGAAAACCAGAGTAAGTGCAGAACCACAGAAATAAGGGAAAAAGATGCAAAGTGGTGGCAAGAGAGCAGAGTTCTAACTACTGTGTCCTCCTAGGAGTTTGAAATGATCATTTTAATTATTAATTTATGTTTACATGAGCAAGGTATATGTTTCATTAATTCTGTAGCATGTGTAGATTTTGAAGATAGAGAAAATCCTTGAATTTTCTCATTAACTGTAGATTAACTGTAAATTGTATTTTATATATCAATTGTTAAATGATTCCTTTGCAATTTCTTAAAGCATTACTGTACAGTACCTTCTCCACATCTCCCAGTCCTTCACTGTCCAGCAAGACCAGTGTTTGTTCTTCTCTACCAGGAACAGGAACACACCACATCCAGATACCCTTTGTCTTAGATTGGATAGTGGAACCCAGAGCAAATCCTGAAATATCAGGAATAGAGAATTGTTTCCTAAGCAGGAAGATCCAAATGTATCACAAAAAACTTAAAATTTACAGTGAAATGCAGCACATACCTTTCTGCTTCCCAGCCAATCGATTCATCAGGTAGGACTTGCCAGTGCGGTACATGCCCACAATAGACACCACAACTACAGGCTGATGGAAGGAGCTTAAAACGTCAACTGCTTCCTGACTGACTTTGAGCTCGTTACTTGTCGTGTTCTCAATTAGACAAATAGGTTCCAACATTTTCCCTGTGCCAGCGAAGACCTATAGCCACAGTCAGGTTAGTGATTAAAGTGATCAAGTGATCAAGTGATTAAAATAACTGCTTCTTTAAGTATTACAGGCTGGATATGTGCATAAATAAGTCTATTAATAAATTTCAGTTGTCAAATGTTTGGTGATGGGCAAGTTATTGCCAATTTTGCAAATAACACTTTTGTGTCAGTATTAACACCAATCCATCCAAATAACTCAGAAGATATTTTCTTTTATAATACTGTAAAACATACCACTTGTATGCTTGTTTATGTATTTTAGCAAAACAAGCAAAGTACTTATATGAAAACATCAGTTTGTTAAACTTACAGATGCCTCTTCTTGTCTTCCAGATGTCGGGAGCTCCAGACCTGACGGCGAGCTTCCTGACAGATTGCTCCAGACCACGGGGGCATTTTGTTGCAAGTCCCCTGAAAAGTCTTTGTCTGAATCCTCCAAAACTGAGAAGCCAGTCACCTGATTCAAATCCAAAATGGATCCTGTGGATACCTTCTCCACAAACTTTTCAAGCAGAATTACAAGTTCTGGGGAAAGACAAAAAGAAATTTGCAAATAAACCCACAGTCTATTCTGGTTTATAACTAAAATCTTAAGAGGCCAGTTGCATCACAATTGACAATGCTATACATTTATTCAGATGATTCTGTTTAGGTAAAATGTACAGCAAACTTTCATTCATCCATTGAAGAGATTACAATGCCTAGCAAGCACTTCACTGACCTCTTCCACTTGCATAGTGACCATCAGCGAGAGCCTTTGGTTTGCTTCTGTATAGAAATTTCCTCAAAGCATCTATCTGCATTGTGAAATTAGGACTGAGCTCACTAACTGACAGACTCTCATAATCTTTTTTATACGCATGAGGTGTGCAAAAATCAAGAAGTTTCATTTTGGGTCTTGTGAATATTTCCAGAAGGTGTCCAGCTGGGGAACTGCCATCTGAAAGAGGAAACAGACCAGAAGGAATTAAGATTAAAAATGAATTCATAAGTGCATTAATTGTGACAAGAACAAAGAGTGTTTTAATGACATGTTGCCATTTTCCACAGTAAAAATGTCCACCTCTTCTTTCTAAACAGAACATGTTATTTTACCTTTAATGTCATTTACGACAGAATCTAAAAAGTCTTCAGGATCAAGTTCGATGCTGCCAAAATTCATAACTAGGCTCTCATCTCGCACACACCACACAAATTCTGGAAGGAATCTCTCATTAGCATGGTCTTCAGAAGGCAAAATGACTAGATTACTCAACATAGTTATGTGACTTAAGTATTAGATTTAAGGAAAAGTGATACACTTGGTTTTAACAGTAAATTAACAACAAACTAGTCCATGCTATTTTTCTTTATAAGCTATTATACAATCCATTCTATTATTTATAATTTTAGAAAAAGGAAATACAAGAATAAAACTATGAAAAAGTCCATATGTTACATGAGAATACTGGCAGTTAAAAGGAAATGAATCATAAAAATATCTTCCCACAACATTTTTGGATCCAAGGCAAAGATAGCTAGGTCACCTTTGCTAATTTACTGAGGGATACTTCAAAATAGCATAGATTGTTATTATGAAATGAATTTTTTTACTTAATAGTGAATATTAATCTGCAATTTTCCGGTTACAAATCTGCAATTATTCATTATTCCAGCTGTCGCCTGCTTTTGTAAATGCTGACAAGCTGGTTATTAGGAGAAGGATACAAAAGCTGGTCCAAGGTTTCCCGTTTCACAGGGCCCAATGTGTTATAGAGGCAGACAGAGCTGAGCAGCACAGACAGGGTGAAGATGGGGCTGTAGGCTCGCTCCTCCAGTACCTGCTAGATGATGCAGAAACAATGCATGTGCATTCAGACTAATGTAATCATGCACTAGTCTGAGCACCACACCTGAAAAGCCTGAACAGCAAAAATAAAGAGATGGCATATATAAATATTAGTAGTAGTATAAATTACTACTCATTTTATACATAAAATTTTCTATCACCTCAGAAAAAAATTGAAATGGGCCATTAACACTATAAAACAATTAACACCATGATTAAGAAAATACCCCCCGCGACCCAGTAGGATAAGCGGTTTAGAAAATGGATGGATGGATGGATGGATGGATTGAGAAAATAACTTGATATATGATAAGTTTCACCAGGAGCCCTGCACTTACCAAGTCCTCTTCAAATCCCTGACAGTCCAACAGCACTAAGGTCTGCTTTGAGCCCGATGGGTCAGGAAGACTCCACATGTAAATACATGGAGTCGATTTGCGGCTCTCTCTGGACACAATAAATACTTTAGGGAAAAGAACACATGTAATGATTATTACAATTATAGGCAGGCAACAATTATAAAACATGTTTTACTAGTACCACACATTTCACAAGAAATACAAACATGAAAGCAAGGTTAATTAAAGTTTTGCACATCATTATAAGTTTCCAAATAAATTGCTTTCTCAGCATTAATAACAACAACCCTATACAGTATATGTGTGTGTATGTATGTGTGTATATCCATCCATCATTCTCCTGCCGCTTATCTGAGGTCAGGTTGTGGGGGAGCAGTCTAAGCAGGGATGATCAGACCTCCTTCTCCTCAGTCACTTCCTCCAGCTCCTTCGGGGGAATACCAAGGCGTTCTCAGGCCAGCTGAGAGATAATCTTTTCAGCATGTCCTGGGTCTGGCCTGGGCCCTCTTCCTAGTTGGACATGCCTGAAACACCTCCCCAGGGAACCATCCAGGAGGCATCTTAGATGCCTGAACCACCTCAACTGGCTCCTTGTGATGCAGAGATTCTACTTTAAGCCCCTCCTGAATGTCTGAGCTCCTCACCCTGTCTCCAAGCTTGAGCCCTGCCACCCTGTGGAGGAAACTCATTTCTGCCGCGTGTATCCTGAACCTCATTTTTTCAGTTACGGCCCAGAGCTCATGACCATAGGTTTCAGCTCAGCTCCTTCTTTACCACGACAGAACGGTACAGCATCCACAATATTGCTGATCCATCTGTTGATCTCTCGTTCTCTAGTTACCCCTAGATACTTAAACTCCTCTACTTGAGGCAGTAACCTACCCCTCACCAGGAGAGGGAAAGTAACCTTTTTCGAGTCAAGAGCCACGGCTTCAAACTTGGAGGTGCTGATCCTCATCCCGGCTGTGTCACACTCAGCTTCAAACCTCCCCAATGCCTACTGCAGGTCACCAGCTGGCGACGCCAACAGGACAATGTCATCTTCAAAAAGCAAAGACTCGATCCTGAGGCCACTGAACTAGACCCCTTATGCTTCTTGGCTATGCCTAGAGATTCTGCCTATAAAAGTTATGAACAGAATCAGTGAAAAAGGGCAGCTCTGGTCGTGTACAACACTCACCAGGAACAAGTCTGATTTACTGAGATTTAACAAGTCTGAGTCTTGCTCCATTAATACAGGGACCTGATGTCCCTCAACAAAGGACCCTGTACCTCATACTCCTAAAGCACCCCCCCACAGATCCCCCAAAGGGATGCAATCATATGCCTTTCCCAAGTCCACAAAACACATGTGGACTGGTTAGGCAAACTTCCATGAACCCTCCAGTATCGTCATGAGGGTGAAGAATCGCTCAGTGTACTATGACCGAAGGAAAGCAACCTTCTCATTCACTGGGGTGAACTCCAATGTACTGGCACCGAACCGGGGGGCTATAAATAGACACACCCCTGTTCGGTACCTCTCACAATGGGCAACTCCAGAGTGGAATAGAGCCAAGCCCTTCTCCAGGAGTCTGATTCCACAGCCCGAGCCTTGCATTGAGGCGAGTCTGACTATATCTAGTTGGTATCTCTCTACTTCCTGCACCAGCTCAGACTCTTTTCCTACTAGAGAGTCTACTAGCGCCAAACGCTAGTGTTGGTAGCCGATCGGTCCGTCGAGGCCCCTGCCTTTGACTGCCACCCGATCTACACTGCACCAGACCTCCATGGCTCTCCCTGCAGATGGTGGGTCCACATGACTGTGAAGTCATGTTACCCTTTTGGCCTATGCCCAGCTGGGCCCCATAGGAGGTGAGGCCCCAGTCTCCCTAATCCAGTTGGGATAACAATCTAAAAATATATTATTAAAATATATTTCTGTTTTATTACTGTGTTTGAGTTACAGAGAGAAGATTATAATAGGCTAACTGCTTATCTTGATGAAGGTTGTGAGGGGGTTAGAGCCTATTCCAGGCACACAGGGTACTATACAGTCTCAAAATTTCCCACAGTATATGAGCATATGGCCCTTGATGGACTGGCATTGTTGATTTGTGTCTTAAATGGTTCCAAGCTAACACCACCATTTTGGACAATTTTTGTATTTGTTAAATTACTGTTTCTGTTTGAGTAACAACAGGTATGTTTTGAAAGTAGTTCTATTGGAGGATAGGAAAAAAAGCATATGGTTACTGAAAAACATGTACACTCACAAGACAAGAATAAACTCTTGGTTCTATTATTCATTTAGTCATTTCATGTATACAAAGATACTGGCCATGGACATGCATTTCACCAATTAAGGCCCAGTAAAAAAAAAAAAAAATCATTAGTTTATCATCCCCGCCCGCGTTGCGAATTTAGCCCGCATCATTTATTTTTTTTTTTTAAAAGTGTATTTTCCTGTCTAAATTCCACTGCCGGCGTTAACAAATTTTGAATGAAACATTTTTTCTGATACTAATTTTAAAACAAGAGTTTTCTATTAAGTTTTGCAACATTCCCTCATATGTACAGAAATAGGCCACTGTAATACAGTTATATACATTTGTTTTCACATGTACAAGTGAATAAGTTCCCCCTTACCGCTGCTCCCTGCAAGCAAGTTAAGAAGGTAGGATTTTCCAGAATGGCGCGGTCCAAATATACTAACAACTTTCAGAGGTTGAGGAAGGCTGGCTAACACTTCAACAGCCTCGGCGTTCAGGCGGGTTTCTCCATTAGACGACGAATCGGCAAGCAGGATAGAGCCCTTCGATGCCATAGCAAGCCAGTATCCGCGATCCTCTGCAAAACACCATCTTGATCATTTAGCTTTTAAATTACTGAATGTATACGTGCGATTCCACTTTAGCGTTTACGTAACCCTTTGACCTAAAAGTGTAATTTAATCAGTACCTACCTGTTTATTTCCTCCAGTTATGATAAACTATTTTTCTAAATCTTTAAAATGTTAAAATTTTTTTTAATGAAAACAGAATAATTGTTTAGCGTCTTCTCTTCGGAGTTTTCTTTTAAAAGTACTGAAAGTAAGAGCAGTACATGTGACATAAAAGAGTTTTCGCCGGAGATATTTCGCTTTCGGTTTCAGTGAAACAAAAACCAAGCTTGGAGGAAATCCCCCAAGACACCGCCCTTCATACGCCATGCTTTTCTATTTGCTACTAATATTATTAATATGCTGCACTATGTAATGATCTTATCTGAAGTGAAAAATAAGTAGTGTGCTATTTACTTCACTAGAATGTCGCTTTGTACAAAATCGTCTGCTAAATAAAATAAATGTAATTGTAAATAAACGCGAACAGGTCGCTGTGGTGAAGAACAGTATAATAATTCTTCCATTTTGTCCTGGAATGGGACACGAAAATTGATACACGTAGACGTAATTGCGTCCCTTCAGGAAATTCTTTTCCACATCACTTTATATTCAAAATAAATGAACATTGTATTTTACATCTGTCATTATGCAACAGAGAAAAAGAGATGATGCCATATAGGCAGCATTTGAAGGTAGGTAAGTGAAAACCTTGATAAAGAAACAGAACTCCTAGTAGCTTTAGCTAATTCCTTCGGGCGACTCCTCTTGTGTAGGGCTGCTATGGCGGCAGGTACCAGGCTTTTGCCAAAGTGAGCCCTTCTGCACCTCATGGTCCTGTATCGGTGCCCAGAGGACAGTATTGTGAAATGGCAGTTCAGTAGGTGTATATTGTCCTCGCTACTGTGATTACTATGTTTGGCACTACAGTTCAGCTCTGAGATTATGAGTGTAAGGAGACCTATTATCTTGGTAGCAGTGTTGGTAATCCATGTAAGTTTGGTACGGTTTGTGACAGAGTATGTTAAAGAAATAAGTAGAACAGTAAAACAAGAATTGGTTGGATAATACTCTGGATAATACTAATACTATATCCTCCTGAGATTCCACCTATTCATTTATGTCCATTGCAGTGGACATTTTGTTTTTGCATCTATCTTTTCACTGATGTAAGTAAACATATTTATTCCTGTAAACTAAAGAGGGCATGCTGTGAAATTAAAAATAAAAATAAATTTGAAGAAATCTAAATTGTAAGATGTCTTATTTCCTCCAAAGACAAATAACCTAAAATTAAAGGATACTTTTCTTCCTTGGGTCTCAGGGGGATATTTGGAAAATACTCTGGAACAACAGTAGGATAAGATGGGGTCCTTTAAGTTTCCGGACAACTGATAGCATTTGATGATTCCTTTTTTGAATGTCCTTGAAATACTCGCTGAAGCTGAGTTTATTCAGTTATTTTTATCTAAGTTATGCTGAACTGACAAATAAATGTAAAACCCTGTGCATCCTGTATTTACTAGCTAAGGAATGCACCTACAGCAGACATGCCCATACGGGTCCACCGTTGGTAGGTGTGAGTTTACTGTGGGCCAGTGTGGGCAGGTGATCACATGCACAATATTACACACAGAACATAAAAACAAAAGACATTTACAAACGGGAGGAGGCCATTCGGCCCATGGGGACACTGGAGCATGCCTTAACCGTGCCCACAGAATGCCCAATCTGCCCACAGTGTGACCATGGCCTGCTCTGGAGCTCTGTAGGGTGCTATGCGCCGCTGCGAGGTCAGCTCCACCCACAGGCCTTGTCGTCAGCAGCACGCCCTCCATTCGACGTTTGCTCCGCTTCCCCATCCAGACCCCTCCCACGGCTCGCCATATTCACCATCCGTCACTTCCACCCGCTGAAGTGAAAAGCCTGACAGCAAGACACCTTGGAAGCTCTGCTCATTTCCTTTGATATTGTTGGTTTGCTTTATTTGATTGCTTTATCGTGTATGACGGTTTTGGTTATTGGTTTTCTGATTCATTGCTTTGCCCCTGCCTGTACCTTTGCCTTGGTTTATTTGCTTTCTGGTTTCGATCTCTCTCCCAGTTCTTGGTTTATGTCTTCGCGCGCCCCTCAGGCTTTAACGTTTTGCAGCGTGTATGTTCTGTGTGTATGTTAGGTTTGTAGGGAGTGGTTGCCATTTTTGTTTGCAAGTTTTGTTGTTTGGTTAGGAAGTAAGGCATAGTATTTGTCATTTTGTTATTTGATTTCTTTGCACTTTGATAAGTTAGATTTGGGTTGCGTTCAGTAGCTGGGCTTTTTGTTTGTTATTTTGGCTATAATCACTCCCGAGTCCTTCAGCACGGGGTTTATTTGTTCTGTGCCTGTGGCTTGTAAATAAAAACTGATTTTTTTTTAAAAATACCCTTTTGTCCCCGTATGTTCCCTTGTCCATCGCACCCTGTCCTTCCCTTACTCCACGCCCCCTTTCACTCTGTTACGGCCCCAACCCTAGACTGGGGTTCATAACAAGGGTCACTGTCGGCAGTCCAGTGGGGGCATCGAGCAGGCCTGAAATGTGGCGAGCATGTGGGCCCCACAGATATGGCCCTAGTGCAGGGGTGGCCAACCAGTCGGAGACCAAGAGCCAAATTTTACTGTGTTACCGCAAAGAGAGCCACATCATACATGGGCACACATGAACATCAGCCATCCCTTCCCCCTCTCTCTCTCTCTCTCTCTCTCTCACACACACACACACACACACACACAGATTTATTGTAAATGTCACCGACATGATGATGACAAATCTACTCCTACTAAAACCACAGGCCAGTCATATTCAACAATGAACATTCTGTGCACTGTCT
>JABFEA020000060.1:57842-70165 GCA_019775915.2 Cyphomyrus plagiostoma
GTTCATATCAGTATAGATATACAGCATGATTTTTTTCCCCATTGAGATCTGATGTGTTTTCAAAGCGTTCCTTTAATGTTTTTGAGCAGTGTAGTATCCCCTTGTTCCGGCACCTGCCTGAAAAGTCTGTGCATGTCACTGTTATTCATAATAAATGCCACATTTGTATTATTCCCTAAAGAATAATTAATTTAACTGAATTTTGTGTACCATGGTGAAGGAGCACTTCATACAGTCGTTAAAGTACATGTCCTATCCCTCTGAAAACCCACAGTAAAAGCTGCTGCTGACTCCTCTGAAGTGGTAACACAGATAGACAGTTAAATATGCAAAAACAATAAATAAATGCAAATGCCAAAGGGCTTAGAATAGGCTAAAACAATTGTACAATTTTTATCTTACAATCATACAAAGTTCAATCACCAGTACATATATAAGGTCAATATATACATCTACCATGTTGGAAGTAAATCTATTATGTAATTATTTATGTTTTGCTAGATTAAGTAACATTCATGTGTTGTATGATTCAATTGCACTGAAATTAAATTCTTCTGTCATTCAAATTCAACATCCTACAGGATGTGGCCAAGTCAATTCAAAATCCAGTTCATTAATTCTGAGCAACCCCAGTGAGCTACATAATGAACTGACCAATCAATCTTGCTATGTGTTCAGTCACATCCATTGAACTGGGAAGGTGAATCACCCCTCATGACCAGCAATGGCAGAGAACTGTGTAATTCAACAGGAAGACAGTGTTTGAGACAGTGCCATCCAGGAAGCCAAGGTGCTTTTATGGGTGATCTTCAACTCCTTGGACCGTCACAGTAATGAGCAATTCATAGAGAAATACAGGCTGGCCTGGGGTGAAACAATGAGGCTCCTTAGTCGGGTGCAGGATAAATTGAGAACAGGAACACCCCAGAATTTTGCCATAAGTGTACTCTGCAGCTTCTGACTGCTTTATGCTTCTATGCTTCCGGTGGATTCCTGCAGACCTATAGATGCACATAGCCTGAGCAAGGCTGTTGTGTGCTGCATCTGTGCATGCATGGATCACATATTTGCTGCACCATACACACAACTGCATAGAATGTGCAGAAGGAGGGGATGCCTTATATGACAGTAAAATTGGTTTTCATGCCATTGCAGGCATACCTGGCATTGTAGGTGAAATGGATGGAACCCTCAACTCTATTCATATTTGCAGGCCCTTGAATCCCACCTGCACCTGTCGAAAAAGGTTCTTGGCACTAGGCCTGAATGTCCAGGTAATATGCTATCATCAAGGACATTTTACAGACCATGGCCTGGGAGTCCACATGATGCTTATATCTGCTCCAGCGTTGGAGTGAGTCAGATGGCCAAGGATGGTGTGTTTGTTGGTGGCTGGTTACTAGGAGACAGCAGGCATCCTCTTGGCGAATAGCTGCTGATTCCAGTGTTGAATCCCCAAAGGTGGCTGAGGAGAGGTATAACACTGCACGCCAAGGAACGCACCCTGCTGTAGAGGATGCTTTGAATGAATAACAAGGTTAGGTTGGGTGTAGGGCAATAACTCTTCTCCATCTTCTTGTTTCCGAGCTGATCCCGAGCCGACACTACACCGCTTGAACCCTCACCTGAACTCCTTGGAGATAATTACATGAAACCGCCAACTGGGACTTTAAAACTATATGAACTCAAATTAATGTCAATGTTAATGCAGTTTCATGCTCCCTGGTCGCCCAGAGGAGGATGGGATGCCTTTCTGAGTCTAGGTTCCTCTCAAGGTTTCTTCCTGCTAGAGGGATTTTTTCCTTGCAACTGTCACCTCAGGCTTGCTTGGTGGGGTTCTGGCCGGTTAAAAAGTGATTTGTGACAATGACTGTTGTTAAAAGCGC
Organism: Cyphomyrus plagiostoma; assembly: GCA_019775915.2. Classification (NCBI taxonomy): domain Eukaryota; kingdom Metazoa; phylum Chordata; class Actinopteri; order Osteoglossiformes; family Mormyridae; genus Cyphomyrus; species Cyphomyrus plagiostoma. The sequence goes on from JABFEA020000060.1 coordinate 59,729, forward strand.
TATATAAATAAAAATGAATTGAATTGAGTTTGTGAAAGATGTAAATCTGGTGCCTATACAAGTCTCTTGGAGTTCTAAGATTCTTCCTTTTCCTTTGCTTACAAGGCATAAACATTTTGAGCTCATTCTTATATTTTGAATAAATACGTAAAATTATTTTGGTCTTAATTTTGTTTGTTTTGGTGTATTTTTATTGATTTTCTAATTAGTTTATATTTTTGTGACAATCAAATAATTGAAATTACATGGGATTGATCTTCCTCTTTGATGCAGTGGTTAGCACTGTTGCCACACACCTCTGGGACCCGGGTTCCGGTCTCCACCTGGGTTTCATGTGTGTGGAGTTTGCATGTTCTCCCTGTGTCTTCGTGGGGTTTCCTCTGGGTACTCCGGTTTCTCCCCACAGTTCAAAGACATGCTGAGGCTAATTGGAGTTGCTAAAATTGCTTATAGGTGGGCATGTGTGAGTGTCTGGTGTGTGAGTGCACCTTGCGATGGGCTGGCCCCCTGTCCAGGGTTGTTCCCTGCCTCGTGCCCATAGGCTCTGGACTCACCGCGATCTGGTAGGATATGCAGGTTGGAAGATGGATGGATGATCTTCCTCTTATCAACAGTCTGTGCTTTTCTCACATGGAGGCTAAGGAGGAGTCAACAAAGCACTGTTTGTTAATTCTGAAATAATGAAGGGTTTTGTGAAACACATGGAAATATCACTTGTTCTTTACCTATGTCATTCTTTATCTTGTTCGTTATTCGCTAGGATCGATCACTATGGGAAAAGCCATACCCCTGTTAACATGACTGGATCACATAGTTGCTGCATATTTGTCAGCTGTACATTCATTCTGCTAGTTTCTTGTTCCACCACATCACAAAAGTGCCTTATTTGATTTAGATCTCTATTACTATGAATAAACGGATGCAGATGGTCTACAGCAATAGTTCCATAGGATGAGTGTTACATGCTGTAAGGAAAGTACGTGCCGTAAGGGAGATACGTTCAAGTCTTGGGTATGTGCCGTAAGTGTTACGTGCCGTAAGTTCAGGAGGATGCCTACAGGTTCTTCAGACGTCCTGCCCACTCGCCTATTGGTCAACTGCTCCCTCGACTCCGCCTTCTGGACATGGCCCCGCCCTCCTAGCCTTCGGAGCAGTTTCCGGTTCATTGACAGAAGAGGCAGCAGCTTCGTCACTTCATCTGCCCACTGCTTTCTTCTCAGCTGCTAGCGCGCTCTTCACTCACTTTGCTTTTGGTGTGATCACTCGTGTATGACTGTTTTCTTCTTGGTTTTTGACTCGCTTCATCTCTTATTGTACCTTCGCCTGGTTTTGAACTTTCGCTTATACTTCTACTTGGTCTCTTTCATCTCCCTTCTGGATACTGTCACTTCAGCTGTGTTTGCATGTTCCACTAGGTGTGTGTAGGGAGTGTCTGCCTTTTTTGTTCTTCGTAAATGTGGGGATTACTGTTTGTTTGGTTAGGAAGATAGGCTTAGGTATTGTTGTTTCATTTTACCCTTTTATTATGTTCACTTAGGATTATCTTAGTTTGGATTTGTATTCGGTAGATGTGTTTTTGTTGCTTTTTTGGCCTTACAGTGTTTGTAAAGTGTCTGTGGAAAAACTATTAAAAAACTATAAAAATACTCCCTTTGTGCCCCTTGTTCCCTTCTCCTAGCTCTGGTTGCCTCGTGTCAATAGTTTCTTGTACTGCCCAATCCCTCCTTCTCTTCTATTTTGTTACGCTTAAATATAGGGTTGGAGCCTAACAAAGTGAAAGGGAAGGAGGGATTTGGAAGTGCAAGAAACTATTGACACAAGGCAAGATTGATCCATGGTTTCATGCTGGTTACACTAAATTCTGACCATGCAGGTTGTTGTAGCAGAAACTGAGATTCAGAAGAAAAAGAAATGTTTTTCCAATCTTCAATTGTGCAGTTTCAATGGGCTTCATTCACCAACCGTTCTTACAAACAAATTTGTTCTTAAACCCCACATATGCAATTTTTTTATGAAGATTCTGACATTCACCAATGTTTTCTTATCTGAATTTGTTCTTAGCTAAGAACAGAATCGACGCACACTCATGACCATTTGTATGCACATTTGTTTAATGATAGTTTCTTCAAAATAATCAGTTATTGCAGTTTTGTTCATTCTACAGTTCATAAAATGAAAGTATTTCTATAATTTATAAAAGTAAAAATATAAAAAATTATTTTAAAGTGTAAAAATTATTTTCATGGTAGTAACGGTGATCATGCAGGTAATAGATAGGTCTGTTCCTGTGCATTGGCCTTGCTATAAAACGGCATTTCTGTTACTTCTTGAAGAGCTTGCCCATCATGCTCTGAGAAGGGAACACATATTTGAAGATCATTTAGATTTATTTGGTACACAACGTTCACAGAGAAGGTGTATGCAGAGTTGCTGTAAGCCCAGTACACAACTACAGGACACCATATTATTACTAATGCCACACCCCATTAAATTGTTATAAATTATTATATTGTACATGTAGTAATCCCACTTTACCTTTAGCAGATGCGTGACTATTAATAATCCCTACTACGTATCTGCGCTGGATATCACCGGCACGACACGCCCTTGTCAGCAGAGCTGCATGTCCATTATAGCCGAAGAAAGCTACACCTAAAAGTGGTGCTGGGGACTAAATTCTTTGTCCATTATACGCTAAATTTTGTTAAATGTAAATCCGCTATATCCAATGCTTTTTCTGCATGTTCTTAAAGTCGCACGGCCGGGACCAGCGGACCTCATCCATTATAGATGATATTCCATTATAAGTGAGTCCACTATAACGGGATTTTACTGTATTAATGCTTCTACTTCAGCATTACTGTCTTTTTTCCTCTTAGTGCCAAGCGGCTCACAACCTGCGTGTCTCTTCGCCATTCCTTGCACACGGCTCTACAGTCTCATGCCCTTTTATAGGAAATTGCAGGGCGTTTCCCTATGCTAATTATGACAAACTGGAATGAGCTTTCAGTTACGAAAACGTGGGATTCACCATTCTTAAGAACAAGGGTGTGAACAATTCTGCTACTTAAGAACACGTCATGAATCTGACGTAGGTTGTTCTTAACAAATTTCGCAGGAACAAATTTAAGAGAATTCTTAAGAAAATATTGGTGAATGAGGCCCAATGAGCCTGTGTCCACTGTAGCCTCAGCTTCCTGTACTTAACTCATCACCATATTTATCACCATTTATTTTTATTGTTATACAGCACTGATCTCATTGTTATAGAATAAAAGTAATGCACTGTGGTTTGTCCTACCTTCTGCCCACCCGCCACAACTGTGGCACAAGAATTTCACTGTGTCCCCTGAATACATGTCACTATACTAATAATATTTTTTTTAAATGAAACTTGATGCCCTGTGTTTCCCCACCAACACTCTAGCATGAAACTGATCTCTTGCTTACCAGACAGTGACCTCAAACAAATGGCAAATCAGTCCTCACAATATCACAAAAAATGCACTGAAGCTGACACACTATGATGCCTATTCTTCCTCCTCCAACATCTTTAACGAAAAACTTTTTTCTCTTTTCAAAATTCTGTAATAAAAGCACAGCCCAATTAAGTCAGCAAACTGGAATGTGTTAATTAGTTTCCTCATTAGATGGCAGCTCCCTTTCATTAAAGGGGTGGCTGTAGTGGCAGAGGAAGCCCTGCTGCGCTCTCCATCCCACAGGCTGAGGAGGGATTTGCTCAAATTGGGAGGAGTGAGACAGGAGGTGGGGGTGACAGGACAGCAATTATCTTCTAAGTCAAAGATGGAGATACTTTTAGCATGCTGGAAATCGAAGCCTGTATCCATATCTTTCATTGTAGTGGGTGACTGGATTTAGTAGATAACTAGTCATTGCCCCGTGTTTCCTCCCGGGGTCCTGGGTGACCCCTTGGTGTTAGGCTACTTCACAGCCTTTGTTGACTTCCATCTCTCTCTTTCCCTCTCATGGATTGACCCAGGATTCATGGAGGGCAACACTGAATGGGCTGAGGTCCTACGTGTCCCATAACCATTTAATGCGGCCCTCTCTTTCCTCAAGGCACTCTTTACTGTTGATACACATAATTTTTTGTTCTGATTATTTTGATTCCAACTGGTCTCAGATTAGCCCTGTCCCAATATAAATATCGATTTCACAATAATGGAAGGCAGATTGCTGTAATACAAAGATAACATGCAATGAAAAGCATAGCATGTTACCACATCATATAGTTTATGGGATAACAGAAGTTTTCAGGTGTCTATATCATGTATTAAATACTGCAAAAACAGAGGTATAGGAGCCACTTAATTCACCTTTCTGTGGGTAGTGGGAGAAATTTGAAGCATCGAGGGGAGACCTAAGAGCATAAACACTGCATACTTAGGGTGGGGGATGAGATTTGAAACCTCACCCCCACAGGAAGAATATGTACACTGCATTCTCAGGGGCCGGGATTCAGTACTCCACCCACACAGGAAGAGCATGCACACTCCGAGTTCAGGGCAGAGGGTGGGATTCAGTACTCCTCCTACACAGGAAGAGCATGCACACTCTGAGTTCAGGGCAGAGGGTGGGATTCAGTACAGGAAGAGCATGAGAGAGATACATAATGCTGCTTTCGTCAAAATGACAGGTTGGGTAAAAAGTCACATTAATCAAAGTGACAGGTGATAAAGATCAACGGGTGAAATTAATGAAAATGGTTGAGGTCACTGGTGGGGGCGTGGTTGGGGCGAAGGTAGGCGACGTGACGACAAGTAATTAATAATTTCCAGATGTTGCAACTGGGGAGGGGGGGTATTTATTTATTTATTTTATTTTGAGGAGATTGAAATGAAGTTTCAGCAGTGATTTGTCAGAATAGTCCCCCGTGTGATGCTGAGTGCAGAGCTGAGCGGGTTGGTTACCTGATGGAGTGTGAGCGTACGCTGGGTCTGTCTGTGGTGTGGTACTGTGGGAAGGTGTAAATGTTGTTCTGCAAAGGACTTGGAGATTCTGAGAGCGATGTTGCACGAGTCTGAAAGAAACTGTATTTCTCATTAAAGAAAAGTTTAAAAGTTCCTAAAAGGATCACAACCAGCCGCAGATATTTTTATTACGCTGAGCAGTCACCGTACGGGTTTCCTCTTTTGGTAAAGAAACACAAGTACCCCAAGTATCATCTAAGGCCTTACCCCACTGCAAAAAGAAAGAAAGAAAAGACTACACTGGACTTGCATAGAGTGAGTATATTATTTCTTTTTTAAATGATTTTTTTAGAGACTGAGCTATTTTGGGTTTTTTCTACGAGAGACGGTGCGGATAGAAAACTCCATATAGTGAGTATATTATTTCTTTTATACATGTGATAAACGCTATACATTAAAATAACTTATTCTAATAATAACTATTCTGTTTTCTATGTACGAGAGAGGCGGCACGGATCAGTCAAGAGAAAATCTACCAAAGACCTGAATCAGCAGATATGGACGGAGCAACACCCCTGCCTATACCAGAAGCCTTATTTGATGAAACAACAACACTAATAATAACGAAAATGATGCGGTTTATCAAAACGACCTCACTCAACACGACTCGCCACCTGCAACGTCTGGTGAAGTGAGGGTCTAATAGCCCTGTTCCCTACCATCCTTTGAGACATTAATAAGCATGTTAAATGAAAGGGGCTCTGAAGCAGAAGTGGGATGGGGGCTCCCCCCCAGCAACGAGGCTGCATGGTCCCCTGTGGATTCTGAATTGATGCAAGTCTTGTCAGATATAGAATTTCTTCTCAATGCTGAGGAGATTGCAAATGACTTTGGGGTGGGGTGGGATGATCGTGAACGGGATTTGGGAGATTTTGAAAATGCCGATGTTGAACAGGAAAGTGCTGGTGACATGGAAATTTTGGATCCGCAGCCTGACGGGGTTGTATAATGCCATAGATTCAATAATGTACAGATTAGACAGATTCTAAATATTCCGCAACCTAGAAACGAAGCCAATTTCCGCGAGTACTACAGCGGGGTTTCAAAATATTGTGAATGAGGTGATACCTTACGCCACATGGGGAGCTTATATACAGGTCACCCTACGTGGTGACTTTTCAAATGATGCACTGTCGCAAATTGTACGGTATGGGGAGGGGGAGCTAACAGACTTTCAGCAACTGCTGAGTCACCTGGTTCAGTCTAATAACATTTTTTTAAATGATTCCAACCTAGAAATAATCGTAGATGTAATCAATATCCCTTGCGGCGGTGGGAACAAACGAAAACTACAGACCATGTTAGCTACAGAAATAATTTCTAAAAAAAAACAAACACATGTTTATCATTCAGAACAACAGCAGAGCTTGTTTCACCCTAAACTCTATGGAAACTTCACTGATGCCGTGGCTGAAAAGCTCGGTCTGGAATTACAGGAGAAAGCGGGATTCACCCCCAACCATGCTGTCGCTTTGAATGACATTATCAATTTTGGGAAATTCATTGATTGCAAACCAGTGGTGTATTATCAACAACTGTATTCAAACAATCTCCACATTTACCAGACACCCACACCTACCCGCAGTAGATGGTGTATTTCTTTTTACACGATCAGCATTTTCATTGCATTAAAAGCGTTACAGGGTTCTTAGTAATGTAGGGGAATAACTCTAAATTACTAAACTTGTCAAAAGGTAAACTTTGACAGCATGATTGGATTGATTGAAGACTACATCGGGGAATGTAGGAGTAATCCCCCTATATTGACGCACTACAACAAAATCGCACGCGACATGAAAGGTTTTCAAAAATGCAGATTGTTGAGTAGTGGGGAAACTGCCTTTTGGTTACTGAAATATAAAATGGTCTTTAAAAATATTTCAAAGTAATATGTTTTAAAATGTAAAAGTTTTTCAAAGTAAGATATATGTTTTTTAAAAAAATGTAACGTGAAAGTTTTTCAAAGTAAGATGTTTTAAAATCTATCAAAGTTTTTTCAAAGTAAGATGTACATTTGTTTTAAAAGGTAACGTGAAAGTTTTTCAAAGTAAGATGTTGTAAAATCTATCAAAGTTTTTCAAAGATGTACATTTGTTTTAAAATGTAACTGGTATACGTGTGTTTTATTTTTCAAACTTGTATGCAAGAGTTTATAAAAAAAGATGTTTTTATGTATATATATTGCAACATGACTGTGTTTTCTTTTACCCACAATTTACCCATGCATTTCGGGATTGTATGTGTGTGTGTGTGTGTGTGTGTGTGCACTTGTGTGTGGAAAGTTTTAAAAGATTAGGGTAGTATTTATCATTTCATCAGTGTTTTTTTGGAAGCGGCATGAGAGAGGTCGACTTTTAGAATTGGCGTTTATGTCGATAATCGCCGGGGCGAGTTATTCGGGGAAAACCTAAACAATTGCTTTTAAATCAGAGTTACTGTTTCATAGAGGCACCTGGTAAAAAAAAAAAGGGTGGTGTTACGCTTCCTATCAGCCGCTTTATGATGAATTGCATGAACGGATCAGCGAAATTAAATTTATACAAGGGCTTCCTAAAAGCTGGGAAGATGAGGAGCGGTTCCCCTCCGGCTCCTTGATAATCATCGATGATTTGATGGACACCGCGTCCGAAAACAAACTCGTGGAAGAAGCTTTCATGAGGTTCAGACATCACTGTCAAATCTCTGTCATCTACCTGGTGCAGAACGTTTTTCATCAGAGCAAGTACAGTAGGACTATAGCCCTAAATACTACTTATTATTGTCTGTTTAAGAATATGTGAGACAGAATGAAAATCAAAGTTTTAGCTCAGCAAATGTTTCCTTAGCAGAAAAAGTTTTTTTAGATGCCTACGAAGAGGCCATTCGAGCCGCGCATGGCTATTTATTAGTCGATTTAAGAGCCACATGCCCAGAAGAGTTCCGAATCAGGAGTGGTTTATTACCAGGCTCGCTGCATGTCCTCTTTCTACCGAGCCATTGATTTATAATACTAAGCCATGTCCGAGCATCTCAGGAAACGCTGATCCTTAAAGTTTTACAGAGGACGTGGGGGGTGAAACGAAAAAAGATTCTATCGGACCCATCTAATGACATAATTTTGGCTCTCTCCGAAATCAGTCTCAATCTCATAACAGGTCATATATACCTTTATCAAGCTCAAGAAGCAGAAAAGGCTGACAAAGCTTTTTGCCTGTACGAAAAACAGCATTGCTAGGAAATGCAAGGCCGTGCTTCAGAAAGGAGGATTTTTATTACCGCTGCTGGCAGTGGCTCTGCCATTCATCACGAGCCTGTTCACCAGTAAGACGGCTAACTAGCTTTTCGTTTTTTTCCACCATGAGCGAGGTAAAAAAATGTTCCTGTTGAGTCCCCAACAACTCCCCGTATACTGACCCAGAGGGTGACCCCGCATAGCATCGGGAAATCGGCCCTGGGTGAACTGGAAAACCAGATGCACGGTTTATTAAACCAGCTGGGTATGAACTCACATGAAAAAGTAAAGAGATACAACCAATTGCTACAGAGGTACCTCAATTTAGTCCGAAGCAGAAAGTCAGGGGCGAGAAATTATTCTTACCGAGCAGAAAGAAAAGAAAAAAACAATGGACAAGGAAAAAGGAGATGTGCAGCAGGAGCAGGAGACTACGAACAAATCTCTAGAGGAAGTTGTCCAGCAAGTGGCGCCCAGGGCTAGAAAGAACGTGGGCTACATCATACAGAAACTTCTGGATTCCGACGGGGAGGTATGTTGGACCTAGGTGGGTGAACTCATCATCAGAGATAGACCCATTAAAGGTATTTTGGATTTGATGAAAACTTTATCCCAGTCGAAATCCCAGGCGGCCGTCAGCTATCCTAAAGGCTGGGAACCCTTTTTAAATATAATATCTGAATTAAACATCCCCCTCATGACCGTCGGTAACATTCAAGCTGGGAAAGCCCTCAGCTGTCTTAAAGATTATGGCAGCGGAAATGCTGTTGGGGGTCCCCCCCCCCCCCGTGAAAAAAAGCACAAGAGACATAGAAAATTTTGTACGGACAACTCTCCAGTCGTGGGTACCCCTCACACGCCGCGTGATTCCTCCCCCAAATATTGTTTATGACCTTTAAAGGGTACTCCTTATGCTCAGTGTATAGATTACAGTGATTAAGTGTTTAACGCGTGTGATCAAAAAAACACCTGTAATGCCGGTTAATAAATGTTACATTTTATTGAATAAAAAGTGTCACGTTATCATTTTATTAATTTTTTTCTTCGACACTAATCTAACAGCTATAACAATCTTTTAATAGTTTTAAGGAACATACATTTTGTGGCTTTGAAAGTTTATTGGCGTTAAAGCAACTAATACACTTTGAATATCTCTTGATAAACTGGGATACTACAGCGTCGTTTTTCTTTAAGTCGTCAGAGTAAAACCTCATAGTCTCTTGAAGTGAAAGTCCCTTGAAGCACTGGTAGAGGAAAAAGGCGACATGGGCCCTGCAAGTGGAGCAAAAGTCGTGTTGAACTTGACGCGTATTATACCTTATTTCAGTAGCGTGCATCCCTAAGATGCGCATAAAACTTTTAGGGTAGTAAGGGGAATCGGGGGGATGACCGTAAGAATCAAAGAAGGAGGCTTTCCCCTCTTGGGGTTCCAAAATCATTCCGATCCAGTGTTTACCCTCTCTATTCTGGTCGTGCATGTTTGCGACCAGAAAAGTAATAAATTGCTAAGCCACACACCTCCAAAAGCATTCCCCAGCAGGGGCCGTAAAAGGCATTCCAGCTGGTGAGTGTTCATGATTAAAAGTTCACCAGAACCTGTCTCTTGGAGTTTATTTCAATGACGCTGTCAAAGCAGGCATAGACGATGAGACTCATGGTGCGAGGCAGCGGGGCTCTGAACCTTAAATGCAGACGGCATGTGCCGCTGATGACGGGTGACAGGGCACCGCCGTCCAGCTTGTCGTCTCGTGAGTGAGCAAATGCCGAGTATCCGTTTTCGAAATCCTCACGGTTAATGCACAGAGCCAAATCCCTTATATGCCTGTTTGTAGCCAGAAAAAGGTTGGAAAGCTCTCTGACTGACTGGCTGGCGTTAAAATCAGGCAATAACGGTTGGCTAGGTATGTTTCGGCCAATTAGCTAGCAAATTTAGCTGGCACACACACACATATAGAGAGGAGCAGGGTCGCTGAGTGTTTCGATCCCCACTAAATTCTTTTGTAAACTCTACACATATGGGTTACATATATACACATATATATACATATATATATACACTCACCTAAAGGATTCTTAGGAATACCATACTAATACAGTGTTTGACCCCCTTTCACCTTCAGAACTGCCTTAATTCTACATGACATTGATTCAACAAGGCTCTGAAAGCATTCTGTAGAAATGTTGGCCCATATTGATAGGATAGCATCTTGCAGTTGATGGAGATTTGTGGGATGC
>JABFEA020000060.1:140979-156022 GCA_019775915.2 Cyphomyrus plagiostoma
ACAGATACTCGTGCTAAAATGTACGAAGTAAAAGTCGAAAGTTGGCACAAAAATAAATAGTGAAGTAAAGTATAGATGCCCGAAAATTCTACTTAAGTACAGTATCGAAGTATTTATACTTCGTTACTTCCCATCTCTGCATGTAAATATATGTGCAGACTTCTCTCGAATTGAAAATCTCACTCCAGCCAGCTGACCAAAGTTGGCAACCCTGCATTTTATTTAAAATGAAAAGTAAAATGCACTGTTTTTGCTGAAGTAACTTGTCGTGTTTGTGTTGTTACTCTGACAATTATAAAACAAATATGAGAAAACATCACCTATGTCACTTTTTGTATCTTTTCAAAATATAACCGACATACCCAAATGTAATAGCAATTAAAGTGTACTTAATATATTGTAGAATATTTCTTTCAATTTATATAAAGGGACAGGACATACTACCCCTCTCAAAACTGGGAAAAAAGTAATACACTAATATAATATTTTCACTGTCCAAAAAGTGAAGAATACTATGATATAGGTCATATCGTCCACTCTAGCATCTACGTTCTGTTTGCACAGCCAGCACCATTCTGGGTATTTCGAATTTTCAGCTGTTTTTAACCAAATATGTAAAAAGTGTTTGAAGGAGCACACAAACCATTCACGCTACAGTCAGTTTCATTTAACGTTTTATTTGTCTAATACATCATTCAGTTATGAGATACAAGTTAGTGTATTGCATACAGCAAGAACATATAAACTGAAAAGTGCAGTCACTTAACTACATTGCTTCAGGCTTGGAGTTCTGTGATAGAGAGACACAGAAGTTATTTCTTTCAGCTACAGAAAAATGCTACCTCTGAAGTATGTGGTGAATTATGCTCTACTAGAAACAAAAGTGAGATCGACCTTATGAAACCATAGAAGAATACTTATGTTCCCTGACAGAAAATGTAAAATGAGAGTGGCAATTAATCGAATACCTGGCTCATATCTACAAACAAACAACCAAAGGCCATTAGATATCATTAATCTTCTGAATCAGAACTAGTCCTTTTATTAAGTTAACTGTATAGTGTTTTTATTTGCTACATGCTTTTGGCTGGTTCCATAGAGCCTTATGGTGAGAGCTCATTTTGGAATACTCTGGGTGTTAACCTTTAATGACAGATGCAGGAACTCATCCTGTATGGACCAATCATCTACCACCATATGGCCACAGCTGAAAGCCTATTATTTCAAGTTATAGCTTAAACAACTTACTTCCCTTCATTTCGCAACAGTGTTTCAGATCTCCCCACAATTGACTTTGTGTCCATATATTGACGACTTTACATCAAATTTTAAAAGCCATGGAAACAACTAGTTTTGAAATTAGCAATAATCTGGGGGGAAAAAAGCATGTAAAATGTGTGTGGCTTAATATAAGGGAATGAAATGAGCTGATTTCGAGTCTCCGAAATCCATGCGTGTGAAGTTTGCATGTTCTCCGCATGTCATTGTGGGGTTTCCTCCAGGTTCTGCAGCCCCCCCCCCCGACCCTACCGTCAAAAACCATGCCGAGGCTGATTAAAGTTACCAAATTGCCCATAGGCGTACATTTCACTGTTTCACCTTTGACCCTTAACCTCCAATTGCTCTGGGGCGTGTGTTGGGCGACATAGAACCCTGACCCCTGTACTGTAGAAGTGTCTGTATGTGTCATGGAGAGCAAGATGGAACATGTGAAAACTACACAATTTCTCCATAGTGATGAATAAAATATCTATATTCTATTCTATTCTGTTCTATAATTTTATTCCTTTTGAACAATATTTACAGTATTTAAGTGCTTAAATATTGTTCTGTGCTAAGAATCAGCTTTTGATCAGTACAGAGTATGCTGTATATAGCTTGTTTATGTGAATGTTATTTTGTTTTTGTGCTTATCTTGACCCAGTAACCTCCTGCTGCAGAACTGGATACACAAAGATGTTACCTCTGCCCCCTCAAGGCCACGATCCTGCATTTTCCTTATCTTTAAGTCACAAAGCCCTAACCTTGTTGATTTTGTCTAAAAGATAATCCGATTAAGTTGCTGAGACTGTGAGCAGGATATGAATCTAATTGATCTCACAATGTAACCTCACAAAAGGAGTGAAAGAGGCACAACCCTCCCTTCCATAGAGGAAGAGATGCTTCCTCTATTTCTTGTCTTGCTGTATAACAGCTATAAGTCTCCTGTGACTGTTGTAGCATTAGCGCTTTCATAACAAATAAATCAGACTTGACACATTCAGAATTGTTAGTCCGGGCATTTTCTAGCTGAAGGTTTTTTATTTTTTAAGGAACTGTCAAGGTCTCCTTTCTTCTGGGCTAAAATAGGAGGTTTAAAATGAACTCCAAACAGCACAGCTCTGTACGTTTTATGTAATTTGGAGAATGTTCACTTGTGATAATTACGCCCTGCCTGCGTACGTTGGCATCAGTACCATTGTATGTGACAGATCGCAGATAGTGCTGCCGATTCCTTATCCGACAGGATGGAGGTGCCGGTTTAATGATTTCCTGGAATACAAAAAACACGAAGGCGGTTTGCAAAAACCCCACCTTCAGTCACAATCTACAGAGATAAGAGGGGTCCCAATGGAATTGCTCCCTGCAATCTCTTAATTAACGGACACGCAGTTGGAAGCCTAACTTCAGACATCCTTTTTAGTTACCTACAAACACAGTACATGGAAACAGTGTTTAATAACATTTAAATATTGAGAAAGGCTAAATCATTACACCTTTCCAGATGGAAACAGATGATTACTTAATCACCAAATCAATTATTGTTAGCTTTCTTAAGGGGGGTGGCATAGTGGTGTGGGGGCATTGAGGTTGGTGGTTCGACTTCCTGCGGCGGTTCCATACGTGTGGAGTTTGCATGTTCTCCCCATGTCATCTTGGGGTTTCCTGTTTCCCCCCCACAGTCTAAAACCACATAATCGAATTTGAGGTTCCAAACTTTCCATCAGTGTGAATGGTATATGTGTGTGCCCTGTGATGGGTTGGCACCCCATCCTGGTTCTACACTTCCACAACTCCATACAGAACTAGCAGTATAGAACATGAATAAATGAACATTTCTAAGCATTCTGAAAAGATTTAAACCAACACACTGCTGATAACACTATTACTATTATGGCTTTGTCAGGTTCACTGACAGATCTTTGCCAGATGTTTAAATTCCCATTGTCCTTTATAATACAGGTATGAATGCTCTGTGACCATTCGCTCAACATCAGCATCTTGCTTTATATTCATATTGTACAGCTGTCAGGGATCCGGGCTGGTTTGGTGCGGGAACACGGCATGCTGCAGACAGAAAGAGGGTGTTCGACCCACTGGCAGCTCCAATAATACAAAAAACAGGGTTTATTAAATAAAACAGGAAACACTACAACCAAAAACAGTCAAAAACTAAAGGCGCAGCAGCCGAACAACAACTACGACAACTGGGGAACTGACCAGAAGCAGGAACTAAAATACTAAAGGGGTAATGAGACTAACACAGGACAGGTGAGGCTAATTACAAAGACCAGGAAAACAGGGAACAGATTAAACTAATAAACTCAAAAGGAACTAACCAAGGAAACAGAAACTAACACTGGGAAATGACAGACAGGTAAAGACACATGCAGGGGCACAAAGAACAAAACCAAAAAAATATATAAAATCAGATACACGAACTAGAAAACTCAAAATGAAACACTAGAGAGCAACATACAAAAACAGGAGGCAGGATTCAAACACAGAACAGAAGCAGCTACATGCTCAACACATTGAGCCATATTGCCAGACAGGAAACTGGAGGAGAACAAAGACTAACACGAAGAATGGAATGACCAGCAACGCCTGCTGGCCAAACGAGGAAGGGACACAGAGTAGGACAACAGGGGCTGACCCTCACAACAGCCCTCTGTATATTTAGTCTCTGCAATCAAAAGACAACATTTCAGAAATCTGACCCCTTTAGTATTCACTAATAATTCATTTGAATGGGTAGTAATGCCAAGGACAACAATAATTTGTCCATAATAAAGAAGCAATTTAAAGTATAATTGCTTTGTCAAGTCAGGAGTCCAAACCCTATTGGCTAATACAATATTACAAGGAGTTTCTCCATTTTATAGGGATGGAGATGTGCTACTGTGCTACTTAATACATTTCACTGCCCTGATGTGAGCCTCCATGATAAATGCTGAGTATATGCACCTTGTCAAATCAGAGCTAAATATGATTCAGTCCTATGATGAAATTACCAGATAAATTTTGGCTTCTGAAAAACCGAATCATGTAATTAATGCCCCTAATAGTAAAAGTGCTCAAATAGGTTATGACTCAATTTAACCTTTTAGGATACGTGTTACAGTAAATTGAAACAAATGAAGAAAAACTTTAAAGGTATTGTATGGTGTAACACATAGTGTGAACATATTTCTGACTCGATCTGTCCCCTAAATAATACTAATTTAAACACTATAAAAAAATAAAGTGTGGTATCAATAAAGTCACATAACTGATAATTAATCTGACACATTTAAATGAGGCCAGTCCTTTATTATGTGAAATGGTTTATCTTTTCCTTTTAAATGTTTTCTTTGGACTGAAACAGGCATCTGAACTGTGTGACTGCATCCTCCATGTGGGGCATCTGCATTCAAACATTATTCTGCAGAATACCCAGTGGATTATGACGCTGTTACCAGCCAACTTAACATCTTATTTATATACAGAGAGCGATGTGATTTTATTTCCACTATGGGGATTCTCACGGTTCCTTTAATGCTCTAAATTTCCCCAGCTACAGTCCTTGTCAGGAGAAGAACTGACACCATTTATCAAGTCCTTTTGAGATAAACATGTGAGCATGGAGTCTGACAAAAAAAGATGCTTGTGAAAGAAAACCAACTTCTGATGTGAACTTGCATTGTAAGTACATAAATATCAGGGCTGCAGAACTTAAGTCACCTGTTTGCAGTGCTAGATGCCATTTCTCAATCAGTTCGAGTTGAACACAACTCCGGTCAAGAGTCCACATATGAGGTGAATTTTTTTCTCAATCTTGACTTGTCAGAAATTTTCCGGTTTTCAAAACATGCAGTAAAAAGAAGCACACTGTAAATGTCGCAAAGCATTGATAACTGAGGTGGGAGGCAGGACTTACACTCTGTCAACCTTTGGAAAAGAAATATCAAGATAGCTGCATAGGTTCGCGGTCAAGCTAAGTGTCAAGGCAAACTATGTTTTACTAAGTCATTTAGAGATAGCTATCCAGCTAGATAGCCAATGCCTTAAAATAATAATAATTATTATACTTTATTAATCCCTGTGTCTGAAATTCTCATTCTTACGCATCAGAAACCTTGGTCTCCTGATAGACAGTCAGTCGGTGTTCAGCTTCCATGGAGTAGTTATGTTTAAAGGCTTTAAGGGAAACTGGAGACAATTGATGAACGGCGTCGGTTTAGGCTTGTTGGTATCTACTGTTAACACATTTTACTGCAAAGAAAATAGCACCTTTAAAAGTGACAGGGAGTGACTGTGTATGTGTGAAATTCGCATCTTTGATTTGATGTTTTTTTAGTGTGCTAAAAGCTCAACAGTTGAACGTGTTCAACAATGGCTCTCAGCTCTTCCCTGAGGGGCATGATGGTGGTGTGATTGATCTGCTGGGAGCAGAATCAAACCAGCAGTTTTCCAGATACTGGAGTTTTAACTTGTTTAGTCACACACCACATCTGTCTAAACACATAAAATTTTAGGTAGCTACATATTGCTATCTATGTACTTAAATTATTGGGGTATGGTTCCAAATTAATTATGTTATTTGTGCTGATGGTAGCTTCTAGCTAGGCAGTTATAAAAATGATGTAACTCCATCATAACCAGATTCATGCAAGCCTGCGTACTTGTATTTCTGAAAAGCAATAAGTTATTCATGTATAGAGAGTCCCAATCATAAGATATACCATGCATAGTCTTAAATAGTTATGTGTGTACTTTATCTGTTGCAACTGTAGCAGAATGGATGTTTTAGCTTGTTGGTATTGCTTTATGCATAATCTTTGGTTCTGCAATGAATTTTAATTCTGTTTAGCAGGATACAGTCATATTTCAGTGAAACTAATAATCACAATATGATGCAGCAGATGTGTGTGCAGAGGTGAAAGCATATATTTGTTTGTTTATTTCAAACATATTCACATATTCGCATTCACTATAGTTACATAACATATTTCCAGTCTTTTATGTTTGAAAATCCAGTTATTCACAGCTCACTTTACACACTTTTTGCCAAATATATATAGTCTACAAGTGAACTTTTCTGGTCTTGGACTTGAACTTGAGCTCATATTTGTGCTACCCTACAATAAAATGCAGCAGTTTGATGTATTGCCTATGGATATAACATGACACTTAGCCTTTAAACTGCAAATAATCTGACTTTGAGCAATACGGTATCTTTGAAGTCACAAAATTTGAAATAGAACGACTCTCAGGGATCAGAGAGATATTATTTATGTGTGAAACATGGGCATCGCTGCCATTAAATCTGACGGGGACGTGTCCCCCTCACATTTCATAATTATTTGTTTGGACCCCCCCGCCCCCCAGGTTAAATATAAATTATTAGTTTCATGCCAAAGGTATGCTCACTCACGTCAGTCCGAGTGCACCATATTAGTGCTCTGAATGCTAAATCATTCATTAATAGTGTGTTCAGTTGCATTATAAAATGTCAGTAATTGGTCGCCTAAAAAATAAATGTAGAAGTTGTTTGCTTAGTAGACTTAAAACTTGTCGTCTAAGAAAGGTATAAGGTATTAGGTATTAATGGGACTGACAAAGCAATCATAATGGCTTATACTGTATGTTGTACTGTGATAACATTACCAGCAGTTTTTATTACAGAATAAACTGTGAATAGGAAATCTTAAAAACAATACAGCCTAATCCCAAATATATGATTGATAATGTACTGTACAAATTATCAGGAAACCATAGTTAAGGAAGTAGTCTAGTAAATGTATAGGGTACTAGATCTAAGGTGAAGTCATGCATGACAGCAGACTGAAATGGAACTTACATTCCAGCACATATTAGGAAAAAAACCTAAACACTCCCAGAAATATGCCCTATGTTGTACAACAACAACAACAACAGATATAACTCACTGATAATTTTATTTTGCCATGCACATATATACATATTTGCACATTAACATAATAAAATGATTTGGCAATACATTTTAAACAAATGTGACAATTAGATGTAAAAATACATCACAAAAATACAGGTTCCTGACATCTTACAAATTTTACTTCCACCATACAGCCACGATCTTAGTATTCCTTAAGTACGCAGCTAAATAGTTGTACTCTTGAAACATGTATTTTTTTTTATAACAACTACATTATGTATTTTATGTAATTATGGGAGAATTGTGGCACACACACCTGCCAGGAATTTCATTACAGAACTAAATAAAATAAACATACACAAATAAAGTGCTCCCCCTGGTGGTGCAGTTCCAGTCAATTACAGTGGTACCTCGGTTCTTGAATTTTATCCGTTTGAATCAGCTTTCTGGTTGTTATCATTAGTCCTCTGTATTAAGTCCGCGTTTCAGTTTCCCCAGGCTGGTCATTGGGTGCGTTCGACTTGCTTACAGCACTGGCTTAAAGCAACACATTCTGATCCTGATGCAATGCATTACGGTTAGATGCATTGTGACCTCTCACCAGGCTGTACAAACTGGAACCGCCTCCATGACGACACACCTTTGCTCTTATTAGCTGAAGCGTTTAGTCACATGCATTACGTATTCCAGGCAGTTCTGATGCGTAATCTTCTGTTTCTCCCGAATATCACGTAAAGCAATGAGAACTAGTTTTCAGTTAATTTACCTGGTAAAATGAAGTTAAAATAAATGACAAAAATGCTCTAATAGTACTCGTAAGTGAGTGGTTTATTTATTGTTAGTTACTGTAATGTTGCGCTGCTTTATTTGGTTAATCGTCCAGTCTATGAAGAAAGCATTCAAGTAAGAATTGCATTGTAGTATGACTCATTTCCTGGCGCGTACAATTTATATTAGGTCAGCATTTATGGTTCAACTTCTGATATTCTAGTTCATGGTCAAACTGGTTTGTTCGACTTTCAAGAAATTCAAGTTCTAGCGAGTTTGAGAATCAAGGTACCACTGTATATGTGTTCTTGGTGTTAACTTGATGAGCTTTATAGAAAATCAATTTAGTACAGATGGTATCAAAATAAATCCTGAGCTAAACTGGATGCAGCAATGAGGAAATGAGGGCCCAGCAGAGTGAATGTTCATAGTGTGCATGAAGTGTACAGGCTGTGGAAAGTCAGATGCAAACTCTGCACAGGTCTATTGCAATAAAGACTGCTAGATACTGTTAGCCTATGGCTATCAAAATAATCCTAAGGTTTACCTCTGAGACCACACCAGTCCTTTGGGTGGTTTAATATAAACTGACAATTCTGACAAGAAAAACATTGTCAAAACACCTCTAAAATTTACCTAGCCTTACATAGCCTTAACACATTCATTCACACATAGATTACATCACAAGTTAACTAATAATTAAAATTGTTGGTAGAAAATCTTTAATGGGAGGTAACTGATAACCAGTGTACAGCACAGTCTAGATGCAGTCAAAATAAACCTCCTTTTAATGCTCATTCACAAAGCATATACTCTACTAGAGGCTATATAGGAACACAGAGTACCTACATTAAATAATGATTGGCAATTACTGGTTTTTCTCCTTAGATAAATGTATACATTTATCTGTATTCTTGTTATTATTTTTGTCTCATTTCATTTGCTGTTCATGCAGAAGGAGTGGGGAGGTTTTGGTAAAATTGCAATCAATGTTTTCCATAGAGTCCAAAGCCATTTTTGTGTGGGCCCTAATGAGTTTTATTCACTAAGAAATGAAAGGTGACTGTGACGGGAGGATTTCTGTTTTTAATGACCGCTGGATCCTCAGCCACCGCCCAGGTTGGATACACTGGTGTTTGAGGGTTGAGCTCGAGCCAGTAAGCCAAATTATCTTGCCCTGTGTAACATTGTTAGGGTAAAGGTAGTAGAACCAAGCCCGGGAAACACCACAGGGACCACGTGATGCGGTACTCGATACGTGTTCTTTAATGTCAGTCTTCCAGAAAGTAGCTTGTGGTACAAAACAAGTGCAGACTGACTTAAACCAGGCCGGGTTCAGCAGTGTACTGTTTGTTTTGTATATAGGCAGGAAAAATTACTGACAACATTCACCAGATAGGGGAGAGCTGTTGCACTCCATGATTACCATTTACATAACGCCCCCCCCTTAATTTGTGCACCTTGCATGCTACATCTGACCACCCCTTTTAAAAAAAAAGAAACAGTACATTATACTCCGCTGTGGCTGAGTAGAAACCAGAACAGGGCAGATAAATAAAAAGAGGAAACTGAGAATGACAGTGGCTGGAAAAGTAGACCCTAGAGGTCATATTTCTGGAGAAGTTCAGACTGCCACTGGCGTTTGCGCTCTGGAAATTCGCAGGGAATTTTGATTTTGCGGAAGTCCTGGATGCACTGCTTCATCTCCTCCTCGACGCTCAGCTTCTCGGTCAGCTTCTTTCGGTTGAGGCCTCCTTCCCGAGGGCTATTGTTGCCCACCAGTGACTGGAAGAGCTCACTGTTGCGCCTCTTGTCTGGCAGCTGCATCCACTGTACGGAGCCTTTCTTAGAGGGTCGGCCCAGGGTGAGCGTGCTGGGCTGGCGGGAGACAGACTGCAGGGCCCCACAAGGGGCAGCAGAGGCCCCGCACACCAGGCCATCCTGAGGCGAGGTGGCTTCAGAGTGTGTCTCAGAGCTGGAGGTAGACAGCTCATTTAGGGAGGCGCCGCTCTCGCTCCCTTTGTCTGGATGCTTCTCATGTCTGTGGTCCTCACAGTCCTGCTTTGGAGATGTTGTCCTGGTGGCTGGTCCTGCCAAAAGAAGTCACAACACTGGATGTGAAAGTCGGTCCTCTTTTTATTACCAGTAGGGGGCACAGTGTTCAAAGTACTCAACAGGGAAGAGAAACAAAAATAAATAAATACATATGGTGTCAGCTTAAGTAAAAGGGGAGTCAGCGAGTACATATACAAAGATGCATACATGAAAATACACCCATGTTTTATAACTGCTCCTCCAATACAACTTGAAGTTAGTCCCTGGAAAGACTGGACACACGGTAGGGGGCACCCTGGGATACACTCAAACATGATCTAAAAGCAGGAAGAAACCCCCAAGAACCACAGAACTACCGTATGATGTGTAGCTGGGAGTCAGTAACATAAATAAGCGACGCAATGCACCTTAGATGTCATCGTATCCTAAGTCATTTAATCAATGAAAGGTTATCAATAAATGTGAGGTGTTCAATTGGCTCATGCACTCCCTGTTTCCACATTACTTTTCAGTTTCCCATAGTACCAAGACTCCTACCACAAGTTTAAAAGAAGAGAAGAATTTCTGCCACTGTGTACCATAACATTCCTGCATGGCTGCCCTGTCACAAGACCAAGGGCAGTTCACTTCCACGTTTGGCTCCTTGGTGGAAAAATGAGTCACTACCTGCCATCTGTTCTTTTCCTCTGCTTCCAGGTTCCTTCCACTTGAAACATTCCTGAAATTACAGTGATAGATTTGCACTCCCAAGCTACATCTCAGTTATCTACACTATAGGCTTATTCTGCAGTCAGATACTGCTGACATCAGTCTACCTTCTGTCTCCCTGGCATTGCTGTAATATCTATTAATCTCTGTTCTCTTAGCAAAATGCAGTTCATTTTGTTTGCAACCTTGTGATGGCTGTCAAATGACTAACTGATTTTACCCCTAAATTTTGGCAAACAATGTAAGCAGTTAATCAAACAGATCTGGTGAAATGTTTATGCAGTTCATTGGATTTTGATGTATGTGTGAGTGCTTAGATGTTCCTTGAACAGTTTTTAAGTTTTAGTTCACACACAATTCGCAGCAAACACATTTGGGGCTGCGTGCTCTGTAGGGTTTCCTGAATGATCTTTTTTATGTGTTAGTCCATATATCTTCCTGAGCCGTGTAATTACACTTCCGATTAGCCATTTTGTGGGAGAAGCACAGGGAGCTCAGGCTGAGCCAAGCGATATAACACAAATCCATCTTATTAATAGCAGCCTGTCCATCTGTCTCTCTGTCTGCTCTTCGCTGAAGGCAGGTTTTCTTCTTGACTCCATTTCTTTGTCTCAGAATTGCAAACTGACCGAGTAAAAACTGTATTTCTTTAGAAACTTAGATTAGATTACATTAAAAATGTACATGTTACAAGGCAACATATCATATATAAAAATGCATCCTGCTGATTTTGCATTTTGTTGCAGTCACTGAACAATAATGAGCAGCTTTGAATGAATCGTACTGTCACGTAATGCACATATGTCAGAATATTTCTCAATATCACTTTAGAATCAGAGAGCTTTAAATTCCATGTTGCATAACCCCCACGTCATTTAACCAAGTAAATCTCTAAAATATAAGTAATGGAAGTTCAAACATAAACATTTCATGTGTTTCCTGTGAATCCTCAAGCAGTCCAGGATTACATTTTTATTTGAAATGCTATTTAAAGAACAGCGCCCACTAGCATAGCATATGGAGGATCACGGGGTGCTTGTCAAGCCACATTACATTGTTCTCTTTGCTTTCTCTAAGAATGAGTAAATAAAAAACTGCTTAGGAAGATAACAGAAAACAAAATATGTGTAGATGTACTCATGTATTTATCCTATGTGCGTTCATCATAATGAATCGTAACATCATTTCAAACAGTTACTATATTTGATACTATACCTATTAATTCTGACAATTGTGAACTACTGAAGGAACAAATGATGAATAACACAAAAAGTGAACTAATTATCTCATGTTTGTTCAGATATATCTTTTACGAGTATCTGAAGTAGTTACTATATTTGTTCATGATTTGTACTTGAGTAGTAATTGATTTACTACTACATTTACTACTAAATTACTAAGGAACCATATTGTAAAGTGTTACTATACTAACTACCCAGCTAACAATGTTAAGCTAAAATGTGTCATAGAACTATACTTCTTATATAATCAACAATGAGCAGACACACAATGGACAAACTTGTCCGTACACACACCCACCCACAGATACAAAAACACAGTCTGTTGCAAAACCTACTTCCTTCAAAACACTTGCAAAAGACAGTAAGAACTTTTCAGCGCCTTGTCAATTGTACCTATATTTTTTGTAGTTTAAAGATTGCAATCTGTGGTAGTGAATAAATGGTACTGAATTGCCCACACTGGATGTGAGCCATACTCCTCGGAGCGACGGGCTCTGCAGTTGAAATATTGCTGAGACATGTTCTGCCTTATTCAAAACAGTACATGCCTGGTTATTTTTGTAAGGAGGCATAATAAGGCATTGGTTTAGCTTAAGGTCAAATGATGCTTATACCATGTTTGAGCAAATGTGAATAATACATTTAAGTGAGAGTGACAATGTTTTCTTCTTCTTCATCTTCTTCTTCTTCTTATTATTATTATTAGTAGTAGTAGTAGTAGTAGTAGTAGTAGCATAATAATAATAATAATAATATCATTATTATTTGTTTATTATTATTATTAGTCATTATTATTATTGGTCAAATAGATATATGTGCAGACACTGATATAACTTTTATTCTAAAAATGAATATATAATCATCTTTTCCCAAAACAAACTCAATCACACTTGTGAAAGAGAAAAACATTTGTTCAGTCATTATATACCAAATAATAACATGCTCCTGGTGGTGCTGAAGAGCTTCCCTAAATAAAACTGTATGTTTTTGTTTTTTACTGAAGGACACATATGATGTGAGTTTCACAGCTTACAGGGGGAAATGCTATAACCCCTTTCTGGTGTATTTGAATTTCATTCTAAACTTTAAAAACCCTGCCAGATTTCTTGTTTATGATTGTTGACGTACTGAACTCAACAAACAAACATGTTTTACTTTTCAGAATTGTTAAACAATTTTAAAACCTGTTCTTGCTTTTACAACAACACTTCATGACCACAGTTTATTAGTTTAATCTGGGGGTAGAGGTGTTGAAAACAAAATAGACATAAATAACTTATAATTATCAGAGCCGTCACAGGGTGGCAATTTGATGGGGCTGCTATGTTTTATCTTAATTCTGAGTTTTTATCCCTGTATCATACAAAACAAATTGTGCAAATAATTGTGCACATAGCAGCTCTGACAGCATACAAAAATAAATTGACTTTTTCCCTGTATTATATAAGGTTTCCATTTGTTTTCTTGGCACTTTGCTCATCGGCACTTTTTGGCTGTGACTCTCTTTCCAAAAAGAGTGTTTGATTAATTATTTGTTCAGGGGCCAAGGCTTTTCTTTCACTGTGTAATGTGGCAGTGAAAGGTGGCAAATTTAGATGCGTAGTCCTTATATAAAGGTGGCTGACATCCTGCACTCTAGAATCACTGAAAGTGATTAAATTTGCAGAGGTGGGTAGACCTGGTCCAGAAAATAGCTATAGCTATATATAGCATAAAAAGTCAAAGTTCAAAAGTGGTGGGTTGAAACAAAATCTTGGTCTGGATTTGAGCTGTCCATCTGTGGCTATAATGTGTACAGGTTTCTTCTATACTGATAATATTATGCACATGCTCTCATCACAACCTCACACATTCACACCCAAGGATGCAAATGGTTTTGTCATTCATCAGGAAAACCCCCTGTATCAGCTGCAGATAGCCCTGCATTTGCACCCCTAGCAAAGCTAAAGGGGTGCATTCTGGGTTATCCCTCTGCTGTGAAATGATGTCCACCCATCCACCATCCATCCATACATTATCTACCGCTTATCCGAGGTCGGGTCGCGGGGGCAGCAGTCTCAGCAGGGAAACCCAGACTCTCCCCGGCCACTTCATGCAGCTCCTCTGGGGGAATCCCGAGGCCTTCACAGGCCAGCCGAGAGACATAGTCCCTCCAGCGTGTCCTGGGTCTTCACCGGGGCCTCTTCCCAGTGGGACATACCCGGAACACCTCACCAGGGAGGCATCCAGGAAGCATCCTAAGCAGATGCCCAAGGCACCTCATCTGGAGCCAGATGAGGTAGATGAACTGATGTCATCATATAAATTAGGTAAAATTTCAGACTTGCTCACAAGCAAATCACATAACTTGTGGAAATGTCCTGCTAGTATCTAGATCAGAACCAGTTTTAAAATAAGTTCAAAGTATTTCCACACTCAGCCTTGTTTTATTGGGGTTGGATTAAGTTTTTCTTGCACTTTATGAGTCCTATAATAGATGGGGTGTAAAAGTCACAACAATTATTTGTGGTTCTCAGTGTAGCTCCTTGTGTTTCAGCATTTTCTGTGGACATGAGCAAAGCAAAGAAGCAGAAACTCGACAGTGATCCAGCATTCAATACAAAAGATACAAAAAAAAAAATCACAGAGCTTGGAAGAAAGGATACATTTATAATAAAAGTGTTGTGTGTAGCAATAACGTAATCTAAGTCAGCATTATTACACTGGCCAGGCTAGATATGCTGGCATTTTGTTTTTACCAGGCAATGGGATACCTATCCATTACTTACTCTTTGTAATGTAACAAAGAGGTTTTCATTTTGGCAAGACAGTGTTATTTGTATGAGGGTTGTGACAGCATATGGTAGTAAGGCATTCCACATAAGACAAACAGTATTCCTATACTGATATGGAGAGGAAGAAGACATTCAGTCTGCTATTATGTAACTTATGATGTCCTGATTGTGGAAATGAAATGTGACTTCACGCTGCCATTTTTTTCCTATTCTGTCTTTTCCTTGCACTCTCTCACCATGAACAATCTCTTTTTTTTCTCTGACTCTTCCTGTCTTTGTATCTCTCACACACATTGTGTTTCACATACTGTGATGACATTTCCTAGACTTTGTGGGGGGTG
>JABFEA020000060.1:156122-171398 GCA_019775915.2 Cyphomyrus plagiostoma
GAGCGGTATCGGAGCGAAATTGAAGCGAGACAGAGCGACCGCTCCAGCCTTAATTAAAAAACCGCTCCGCGCTCTGAAAAAATTCCGCCCGCTCCGCTCCTCGCTCACATGCTCTGTCGCACAGTCCAAATCGGAGGCATTGATGAGGTTTTTGCATGTTTTTGCTTGCAAATGACGCATGACGACAATCCATGCCGCCATCGCCATGCTGATCACTGCGCAACACGAAGCACTGATAAAAAGGACAATTGATTTTAGAAAGTTCACGAAAATAAGTGAGCGGCAGTCGGAAAAAAATAAACCTCTTGGGGGAAATTTTAAGGGCGGCATAAAATAATAATACATTTTTTTTAAAAATTCTAATTTGAGGTTTTCCCGAGCGGCGGGTTCGAGGACAAGCTGAAAACGAATATTTATTTTTATTTTTTTCTTGCGTTTTCCACTAGCGGCGGGCCCGAGGACCAAGGTATAAAAAAATGATGGCCTTATCACTATCACATGTTACATTTCATGTAACATTAAGACTCAAGATTCAGATTCGATTTGTTATGGGAAGCAGGAGCGCAGGGACACATAGAGAGCTACTTAAACAGGATATTATTTTGTGAAACACCAAAAATGCATGACAAAAGTATACAAATGTCAATGACCAGACGGGTAAGACAGACTTGGAAACTAAATACCAGACTAGATTAACAACAACTAGACACAGCTGAACACTGGGATTTCACGAGGTAAATTAGGGGGTATGGCACAAAGGAGGTTCGGATGAGCAGGTCATGCACAATTGTTGTATTGTGATTCCTACACATGAAATGTGTACACTGATGCCCAATCTGTCCAGGACTGAGGCTCAAATCATCTCTAGTTCTACAAAATTGTCCCTGTTCTGTGCAGCCCAGAAACCTGCAACTAGGTGAATAAAATCCCACACACTAGAGCCACCTTTTACGCTAGAGCCATCATTGAACTAAACTCTGGGAACTCAATGGGCCTCTACACCAATAGCACTCTCCCCCCCACCGACCACCCCAACAGCAATGCCTGTCACAGACAGTGCTGATTTCCAGGTGTGCAATATTTATTCCACAAGTGCAATATACTGCAAACATGCAATATTTGTCACCACACTTGTATGTACAGTATTAATTTATTTCTCAATTCTATGTCTATGCTATTAGCTAGTTTATATTTAGACTTTTGTTTTTCTTAATTGTTAACTATGTGCTAAAGCATCAGTCTTTGGAAGCCCATAGCAAATTTTGCTGTAATGTACGTTACAATGGCAATAAAGGCATTCTAATTCTGTTATACTTCTAATTCTAATTTGTATTTCTGAATGACCTGTTCTGTGATTGTGTTTCCAGTGATGCACTGGTATCCCAGGTGTTCCCCTGCCTTTTCCGCTAACCCATATGGGTAACCCATTTTGGGTAGATGCCTGGCCCAGGAAAAAGCTAGGACTCATACAGTTCAGGCTGAGTTTTAAATACAATGGCTGTCATCCACTGATCAGATGGAATTCTGGGGAAATAGCAAACATCCCATAGTACCCCACACTTCTGCTTCCTACAAACTGGTACAGAACTGACCGATTGCCAGGATTAAATATCACATTGCTGCTCCAACCAACAGGGCAACTCACCAAGCTCCAAAACAGCCAAAGAGTCAGTGCTTAAATTACAGGTCAATGAATCAAAACAACTGCAGAAGTATTTCGTCTGTCACTGAACAGTCGCAAAAACAATGAAAGCAAATGCCAAAGACAGAGGAATGGAATCCAGTGCCGCCCGCAACTCAAGGCTGACCAGAAGAGACACATGGGCAGTCGTCCTGATATTCGCTAAATATGACAAAACATGACCTTGAAAATAATAATAAAACTAAGCAATTCGGTAACCCATTCTCAACAAAAACTGTAGGTTGTAAGCTTCTCGGAGTTGGAATTGATAAGAAAGCTGGCATTAAGAAATCCACAGCCAACGCACAATGACTCAGAACCTGGTGAGAAGGGGAAAAAGCTGACCCATGAACAATGCAAAAAATAATATGATCTGAAGAGTCACTGTTCACCCTTTTTCCTGCATGCAGACAGGTTTATGCTTGGACAAAGCCAAAGGATGCCAGTAATCCACAGCCTATGTTGGTATGGGTGGCCATCTTATGGGAGTCATTAAGTCTGTTGATCACTCAAGAATGGTCATAAAACAGGAAAATGAGACAATTTTACAGCAGCAGGTGCAATCTATACTGGAAACACTGCTCCCTCATGATGTTCCCATGTTCCAGGATGACAATGGCCCCATACACACTGCTACACAAATTCAAGTGGTTTCAGGAACACCAAGATGATTTCAGATTCTTTCCATGTCCACCCCACCATCACTGGAAATTCACGCGAAACCAGTGAAGTGCAGAGATAATTTCTGCTTCTTTCATCACTCTTTGATCTAGACACTAGTCTTCTTGAGGAACTGTCCAAAAGCTCACTGCACACAGTTAATGACTTACATGACAGCATTCCCAGAAGGACCAAATCTGGACTTAGAGGGTGAGGATATCGACATATTATGTTCCAGTTGTTTCGTTGACATAATGCTTATTTAATATAACACAATGCTATCAGGGATCGGTGTTGGGAGTACAGCTCGCTTTTGCATACTCCATGTAAAATCGAGTGTGGTGTTACCATTAATGACAGTTCTATATCTTACTGTAGTTTTCATGAGACTAATGAGAATTAAATACATTGTAAGACATGAATAAAGACAGAATTATTTTAAAATGACAATACACAACTAACTATATAAATATTTGTGCAAAAAAGGGGAATGTGACATAATTTTTTTTATTATAGGCTGATATTGTATAATTTTTTACCTGAACCATTATGAAGCATTTCACTTTGCACAGCCACAACCAGGACTAACTGTGCATGTATTATGAGTCTATTAAACCAAATATTAAAATACGATTATACTGTATGCGACTCCAGTATCTCTGAAATGAAAATATGCTTCCTTAGTTGGCATAGCTGTTTAATAATGCTCCTTATGAATCCTAACACCAAACAGGTGGAACAAAACCATTTTGGAACCACAGTAAATGTTCTGCATTGCTGGCTTAAAGAATGCCAGGTGTGAACTGTCACCTTAAACGATGGCGTGTCTTTCTCATTTGAGCGGGTTTTGCCGTTTTAACTTCTTTCCGCATTACCATCAAGCTCATGCACACATTCTTTTTTACAGACTTAAAACACATTTATTATAATTATTTAAAGGTCCATGCATCAATGTTTAAAATATAACTGAGCTAAAAGTCCAAGGTAAGGCTGAGCGTGATGCTTTACGTGAATCACTGCAAACAGTACAATAAAGTCAGGGTGAATAATCACAAATCAAACTAGGTGTTTTTGTCATAAGGGAAATAAAACAAAATAAAGGTGCTGATGATTATAATGCACTGACCGTTAAATTTCATCCAGCTTTGGCACACTGACCTCTAGCTGTGGCTTCAGTGTACCACAGTAAAAGGGAGCCATCTTGTGGTTGCATTAAGCAGCACGATCTATCCAGGTTTTTCACATGTATACGTAGTTGCGTACAGTTCAGTTATGTTATTGTTTTGTTACAAGTACAGAAACATTTATCTGTGGAAAAAACAAGAGCAGCAAATAAAATTTAATAGCTTTTTCATCAACTCAAACAGTCTGATGCCTCACTGGGCCTGTTCTGGGAAAATGCTGGACATGTAGATGCAAGAGGTCCCCTGTGCCGACTGCAGTCAGCTTAAGGTTCATCCACTAATCGGCCAATCACATTTCTACCAATCGACCAATCACATTCCCACCAATCGGCCAACTACATTTCCACCAATCGACCAATCACATTTCCAGTACCCACAGAAACACCCCAGATGGTTTCAGAGGGCAAACACTGTGAAATTTTGTGACACCAAACCAGCTAACCACATGTGGATTTTAGAATTAAACTGGAACACTAGAATGGACCCCCACCAATACTTAACAGAAAGATTTGGGGTGGAGTTCAAACTACCAGCACTGATGGCAGTGAATTCACATTGCCGAGCCATCTGTGAGTTTACAATCACACTGCTAATCACCTCACTGTCTACTGCACTGAAAATTTCTCATACCTGAAAAAAGTTCCTTTCTTGCCATCTTTTACTGCCTACACTGAAAGTGAATAACACACTCTACTAATAAAACATCCAAGAACCATATATACAATTTTATAATTTATTTGATTAATCTAATTTAATATTTTCTTACATTTATGTTATTTAACAAAAAGTATTTATATCCAGGGCTAAGCATTCTTTTATTTAACTTAGATTTGTTTTTTAATTAAAATTATTGTATGACATAAAATCAGCATGGTCGATGGTTTACTAAAGATACCCAGTTAAAATTACAGGGCATGTACATGACAGCAATTGTTATGTTTCTCCAAATGCATTGAATGCAGCCATATTTCTTATGATGATAAAAATATAAAAGCATAAAATGCACTAGAGAAGTGCCAAAGTAAGATCCAAATACCAAATTGTAGATATAAACTTAAAATCCAAGTTCCAAGAGGCCAGTAACCCACACACGCACACACACACACACGCATTCACACACACACACAGGCACACACACACACACACGCATGCACACACACATACACGCACACACACACACACGAACACACACACACACGCGTGGGCTTCCTGCCATGTTAGGCAAGGACAGCAGACCAGATTACTGGTCTCACACAGGTCCTGAGTACTGGATCGTGAAACTGAGAAAGAGGAGAGAGAGTCAGAGAAACAAGCGAGTGATGCAGAGCTGTTTCATATGCAGACGCTGCCGGAATAGCGTGTGAGCTCGGCTGAGGCCCAGCTAGGTGTGAAAGCGCCCTGTTGAATGCCGCTGACATTCAGGGGCTGCTGACGTCTGGAAAACCCAGAGCCGTCTGGCCTGACCGCACGGTGTCACAGCAGGTTTCCATCACGGCCAGGAGGATGAAGCCTTCAAACTGCCACTTCATTTGCCATACTGCATGCACCCTCCCTTTCACTGTTTTACGTGGGTGAGAGTGCCGGCACTTCCAGAAGGTTGCATTATTTAGGACTTATTAAAATATAACAAAGTATTCCTAAAATCTGTTTCCTCCCAGGCACAACACCTATGGATATACACAGTTTCCACAAATGGATAAAAATAAAAAGAATCAAGATAGTGTAGGGAAAATACTGTAGAAGACAAAAAGTCAGTAAAATCCACCAGTTTCCAAAAACCAGTTTCCAGAAAAACAACAAAAAA
The DNA here is from genome assembly GCA_019775915.2 of Cyphomyrus plagiostoma. Lineage (NCBI taxonomy): Eukaryota > Metazoa > Chordata > Actinopteri > Osteoglossiformes > Mormyridae > Cyphomyrus > Cyphomyrus plagiostoma. Next base: position 161,452 of record JABFEA020000060.1, read on the forward strand.
CCAGAAACTTTTTTCCTGACTGATATATCTGTTCTGCCACCCTGAAAATGCTAAGGGAAAATTATATACCCCTAATGTTTTTTTTCCTACGTCTATACAGTTTCTCCTGCGTGATTAAGATCATCTCTGGAGTAGACTTCACACTAAAATATATTTTTAAAACCCTCCATTATGAAAGCAGAAAGTATTTACATGAAATTCAAAAAATGAAACTTTAATGAAGGAATAGCGCTGATTGGATGGTTTGGCTGCTCGCTTCTAAGGTAGTTTCTGTGGCACTTCTAACTAATTAATCATTCAAAAAAGATGTCTTCAACAAACACATGAGGCCACCAGCTCTATTAGTTCACCTACAGCTGGGCAGAATAGTTAGCAATAAATTCAAAGACTTCAGTAAGTGATACTTTAGTCACTTTCTTAAAGGAAACAATGTATCTACAAGAAGTAGCAAATGACCATAAATCCATCCTTTGTGAATCAATCCAGCCAGCTTGAAAAAGGGTTTATCAAACATGATTTGGTTACAAGATTTGGAACATCCATGACCTGCATTTGACTGTTGGATCTGAATGTATTGTATACCCTGTGAAATTGTTCATTACTCAACAAACACAAAAATAAACCAAAATATATATATTCAAAATAAAATGTGGGGGAAAAAATGAAGCAATATCAGAAAAAATATAATATTCACTCTCACACTAATAAAACTAATAAAAGAACAAATCTAATAAAAATGTGCTGTCATATTCCTGTTGTAATCCTGGTGGATTTTCTTTAAGACGTAACACCTCCTCTCAAACTGAATTAAAGCTCCTGGAGTCGTCTCAAAAGACTGTCAACAGTGCAAAGACCCCATAGAGGAGCATGCAAGGGTAAGCTACCAACAGCTGCTGGCCCTCCATGGCCAGTGTGGATATGAAGATCTTTGAGGCAGCCAGGCTGCACCAGCCAATGACGAGGAGCGCCAGCACAACTCCCAGAATGCCCCTGAAAGAAAACATAGCAATATAATTGCCAATCACCAGAATGAGACCCAATGCACAAAGAATCAACTGAGACCTTAAAAGGTAGAAAATACTGTGGCAGCAATTCTATCCTTCAGTTTGACTGCCTTCCATTATCACTTTTAGCATTGCAGTGTATTACAAACATCCTGTGCTGTAGAGTGCACTACAGTACTCTTAGCAGTAGAGCAAATAATATTGTTTGCTACAGTTTCAAAAATGTAAAATACAGCATGCTACAGTCAGGGGTGGACTAACTTCTCTGAGGGTCCGAGGCTGACATGGGTAAGGGGGCCCTTAGCGGGACATTGGCGATATTTTTGGAGCCGAAAAAGAAACTAGAGGGAATTAAAAGTGATGGAACTTAAATAATGTTCTAATCAAAGTGTGGGATGCCAGCGGTAAAACTTACAAGGCAGGGTGGGGGCGGGAACTGTCAGTAAAATTTGCTGATGGGGGGAGGGGAATGGAGCAGTGGATGGACCAGTCAAATTTAAAAAGTTTAATCATACCCTCTTTTGCTAAAGGTACTTGTGATTTTTTTGCATACATTTGTTTAATTGTGTTCTCTCCACATATGTTCACAGTTTGTCTAACACTCTAGTGTGACAGTATCAGACAAGAGAGTTAGTCCTTTATCTTTGTGCCATTTTCTTCTTGTTAATTTCTGTCAGTTCGCTTGGTGGTGAATAAACTCCAATGGTTAAAAAGAAAGCTGGGTAGTGCAAAGACTCATAGAAAAATAGTCCAATACAGCTGGGACAGCAGTAACTTCGTCTATCTTAAAAACTGTCGCTAAAAATACAAATAACATACATGTTGCTATCATTTAAATGATAATATTATATTATATACTTAAATTAAAATTCTGACAATTCTGTCTTCACAGGGCTCCTAGTATTCGAGGCCCCAGGCAGCTGCCTACCATTGCCTTATGGTAAGTCCACCCCTGGCTACAGGTCACATTGCTATGAGAAGTTCGGTGTGCACAACATCAGGGTCTAAGGGTGGGTAAACAGCCAACAAAGGATTTCTTTTCAACCCTTGTAGTGTGCCACAACGCGGAAATATACAGGAAACTATAAAACAAATTCAAATTACAAGTCTGCGTATGTAAAGAAAGAAGAGCTCAGTCTGACTTCCCAAAGTCACTTTTCTTTGTGTATTTTGACTCTATAGTTCATCATGCACATGCTGACTGCTGGACTCATGAGTCTGATCCTAGAAGAGAGACAGAGCGGAGTGACTTTGCAGGTCACAGGGGCTTGGTAACTTACTGCAGGGTGAAGAACACGGCAAAAGCTGAGAGGCCAACCATGGGCAGGAGGCAGTAGCCCAGCACACTAGCCACGCAGCCGTAGGACACGGATATGTCACTCATCAGGTTTAGCAGGCTGCAGACGCCCCCACAGCCCATTGCGCTGACCCCATACACAAAGCCAAAATGAGACTTCCCAGCCTAGACAAGAAGAAGCACCTATATACACACATAAATTTAAAACAGACACATGCCAGATGCTAGGGGTGTAACAATTCATTGATTCTAACTGTTATATAGATTAAGGCCATAAGATGATTACTGTCTCAGTTAACAAATATTGATTCATATCACTAAACCATGAAGATTCGCCAAAACGTTGCTGAAAAAAAAAAATCTGTGAAAACATTTTTCACACGAAGCCATGGAGAGAGTCACCTTAGTAGAGAGCAGATACCAAAGTATTACAGTGCACTCTAGTTCACCTTTACTCTGGTGTTTTCAGAAAGTAAACTATACATATCCAGAAATATTTTTTGTTGTTAAAGTACTGATACAAGATCAAATCTTTCTTGTGCATACATTTTTAGTGGTATTTATTTTGTTTTTTTTTTCCAACACATTTTGTTGTTAAAATGATAAGTTAAAAATTAATTGTTTTTGAATTAAAAAATTTTTGAAAAAAATCTGCTTGCTTCACTATATGGGAAATATTGATAGTGTACTGCATCAAACTAAATTGGACTGCATCACAATAACATTTCAAATATCAGCACACAACGGATTTGCTCAATGCAAATTTGCAGTTTGTATCATGGAAAAGCTTAGTATTTACGCCCCTAGTAGGCATACAGAAATGTACAATAAATATGGACACAGCACGCACACACAAAAATGCACACGAATGTACAGTGCAGACAAACATTAATGTACAGTGTACATAATGCAAACAGGAATGAAAGGAAATGATGCAAACCTGCCTGAGCTATTTTTACACTGTTTATATGTACAGAGAGGGCAAATATTTAGCCACTGAAGGAAAGCAATAGCGGCACACAAAATAAAAAACCTGCATAATCAGGAATGATAGAGGTTTGACTTACAACAGTAAAGTACTGGGTAAAAGTCTTAGGCTGCCAAAGAAAATTTAATTTTAAATGTGATTATGCAAATATATTTCTGTATGGCTGGTGGTGCAATTTAACAGAGCAGTAATGGGTATTTAGTGTTCTTAATTGCTTGATTGGTTCATATAAGGTGGGAGCTGGCAGGGGCCAGAAAAGCATTCCCTGAAAACGCTATGTGAATATTGACCAATAACACAAGCTTACCATAAGCAGGGTGACAGCCAAAGCTACGCAGAAGAGTACAGGTCCAGTCAGGTCCGTCTCATGCATGATACTGCCATCTGCTGGCTTAACTGGGTTTAAAACTGTGAGAGTCTTCTGCCAAATATGGTCGAAGTTAATTCCCAGTTCTGTGGAATTTAATAAAGGTTTGAATTTAACTCACAATTAAACTCACTACAAGTAACAAGAGTTGCCAACCAACTCTACAAACTTTCGGATTGTGGGAGGAAGCCAGAGCCCCCAGAGGAAACTCATGCAGAGCATGCAAACTCCATGCAGATTCCACAGCCGAGCCAGGGATGAAACCCAGGACCTTCTTGCTGTGAGGCAGCAGGACTAACCATTGTGCCACCACGACACTTCAAATTTACTTCTAATTTAGGGAATCTTATTGTTGTGAAATTATTATTTAAAAAGCTGGTTTAAAATTCTTACATGTCATCAATAAATGTTGCATTTGTCAGTTCTATGTAAAAACAAAAATTAATTAATTAAAACCAAAAAAACCTATTAAGCTCTTAAATAAGAATGGGGACCTCACCTTCAAGTAGAGGTGGTTCATCTGCAAAGTCGTCTGCAGCTGGGTGGGCTGATGCGGCAGGGACCTCCGAGGGCTGAAAGAGCTGTCTGGTGTAAGGCTGAACGGGGAAAGTAGGTACCAAAGAAGGGGTATACGTGCCTGGGACTGTCCTGCCATAGACACTGGGGAAACACAGCCAAGCGTGCGTTGCATTTCTAATGTTAGTCCAGTATTTTAATATTAAGTTACTGTACTTTTATATTCAATATTCTAAATAGTCAACATTTTCAAAAAATGTATTTCACACTTCCACTGATTGACGTATGTCAAACCAACTGTGATGTATCATACACATTTGTTATACATCACATGGTCTTTTAATCATTTTTTAGAATCTTTTATTCCTTTTTCGACAATTAAAACAATTCAAATCCATACGGCCTCCAAACTAACTGTGATGCAAGGAGACTAATATGTCTGATATGTCACAAGGCTTCTTTTTGCAGAAGACCTTCAAAGGGATTTTATATGGATTTTTTTAACAAATAATCAAATAAATCCATTGGCCTCCTGATCTTTTGAGGTCAAATTACCTGTGATACATTCAGAATAAAATTTCTGATATGTCACAAGGCTTTTTTTTGCAAAATAGGCTACCTTCAACGTGATTTTATTCAGAATCTTAAATATGTCTAATAGATCGAATAATGAATATAAAACTTACTTAACCGCGGTTTGCGAGACAACATAAATGTTTTTCAGAATGCTGACACTGCAAACAAACAAAAAACGATTAAATGATGAGCTTCTTAGCCGTACTTACATATTGGGATTCTGCCGCGTTCCTTCGAAGCCAGACACGTTCTGCCCCTGGTCATCTATGTTATAGGTTGACTGGTAGAAGTCTTGGTCAAACTTTTGGAATTCAGTCATTCTACACAATAATAATAATAATAATAATAATAATAAACTTCAACCTTGTCAAACCGGTATTACCAACATTTCTGCATTGGTATGGGTTCGTATTACTTACCTTTGGGTATACTGCGCGGGAGGAGCGTGTGTGTTTAAGGGGGATTTAGGGTTGATTTGGTCCCGATAACGTCGAAACAAAACCTACGCCCAGCAAACAAACGCGTGTCACAACTATGGAATCAATATTTCTTTGCTAAGTACAACACCGGAACTGTATCAGAAATAGGCATTTATCGCCAAACATGCAGTATTGCCGAACAGAAACACGTGATAAAGTAAAAAAAAAAAAAAAAGCGTCACGGTGAAACGGCAGTACTACTGTATATAGTATAGAATACCGAATATTAATCAAACTGCAGATAACATACCTTGATATAAGTGCGAAACGTGTTTTTGTGTTATGCCTAGGCTATGTTTAATTACAGAACAGTCGCTGGCAAGTGGATAGATATACTATAAATAGCAAGTTATATTTACACCAAGGGTATGTGAAACCCATATCTCCAAATGCCCCGTCTGTGTTATACGTACTAATGGGCGTCGCTGCCATTAAACCTGAGGGGGACGTGTCCCATTCATATTTCATAATTATTCGTTTGGACTCCGTCACATTTATAACACAAAATATTAGTTTTATGCCAGCGTGCCCCCCGTATGTATAGGTCTACTATAGATGTACACCAGCACACATTCCAATATTTTAATTACAACGCTGTTACCATAAGCGTTTCTACAAAAGCCTACTAAAAAAATCCAAATCACGTTAAACACACAAAATCGATTGTCCTGCTAACAATATTTTTCCCAAAAAGTTTCGGGTTTTGTTACACCAATAACAACAACAATAAAAACAAACTTTATTGCAAGGCGTCAGATTCACCGTTAAAGGTTATTACTGCATAAGGATAATAACGTAGCCTTTGCTGTCACTTTCTATCGCACCACTGAAGGAGAACTACCACCACACAACAGATTCACCGTCCAAAATGATCACGTGAAGGACAATCATATGAGCGGAAGCGGCCCATGTGATTGTATTATAATCACATGAGCGGAGAATAGACGATCGCGTGTTTCTTACTTCAGTGCAAAAGGTGGTGGATTTTTGTTTCTTAACATCCATTCTGACAAGGTAAATTTAAATTATGCCTCTTTCCAAAACACAATTGCATGTTGCTATCCTTAAATTCTTACGTGTAAATAATATGCAACTTGGAAAATTAATTAAATAATGGTGAATAATTAACTGCTGCACGGGGGCATATATAACGGTAATGAATGAGAAATTATAACAACTTTCCACAGGCAGCAAAGATAGTATCGAGTAGCGAAGTTTATTGTTATTCCTTTACATTGTGATTGTTCACTTTTTATTTGCAGTCTGAAAAAAAGTAACTTTGGGCATTAAAACCAATGAAAACTACAGGAAAGAATTATGTAACGTGCATGGGGAGGTTAAATCCATACTGTGTTTAAACCCTTAGGATAAAAACTTTATCCTGAAAGGTCAAATTTTACCTTTGCTTATACATTAGTTTTACTTACGGATAATCACATCTACGATGTTTGTATTCCTCATCGGTGTTTTGTCCCCTCTGCCACACCAGTTTAAATGAACTGCCAACTGGGGAGCAAACACCTTTCCACAGATCTTCCAGACTGTTTTCTTTAGACAATTTGGAAACCTGGAGGTGACGACAGATGTTTGGTCATACAAAATTTATTACATACTTTTGGATAGTGTAATATGATACAAGTATATATTATTTCTTAGTATCCATGTATTAACTACTGTATGTATAAGGTAGTTTTCCAAAACCATAATCATACCAATTTGTCCATAAAGTCAACATTGCGCAACTGCATGTTCTTTAGCTCCTCAATTTCTTGCAGTGGAAGTCCACCATCCTCTGCACACTAAATAATAGATTCTTATAGAAAGTATTCTAGAAAGTATTTTAAAAATCTCTGTAAATCAGTTAATAATAATTCACTTAGAAATATAATTGGTATGAAATATAAACTAAAATACACCTTGAAACTTTATTATTTAGACTAGGAAAAAAATAAACATTTCCAAAATCAATCTAAAATAATTTAATTCAAACAGATCATAAAGCAATTTTGTACAGTGCACTTGCCGTTGTTAATGGTGAGTCTGCAGGACTGTTACCCAAAAAGGGAGGTCTTTGGGTAACAGTCTCTGTCAGGCATTGGACCTGGCTCTGCAACTCCCCTAACATTTGCAGAAGGATCCTCTCTGTTGCTGTAAGGTCAACAATAGAGAATACAGCATTAAATATTTAGACATACATCAAGACAGATTTAGATGTAGATTTGTTTTCAATTTACATGTGCATTGACTTTGTGTAAGTTGTCTTGTGGGTAACAAAGTTATCGAAGGAACATCTGTAACAATAAGACAGTAAAAAATTACTCTAAAACCCAAAGTGATCACAATCACTATCTTGTATTATATTGAAAATTGAAAAGCGCAATTGTGATAATTTTCAGTATGCACATGTATTTTGAGTGTGATCTTACGCCGTAGTAATACAACTCAAATTAATTGTAACATACAAACACATCACACAAAAGGTTGAGCATGGTAACATTAGCATACCCATAGATGTTAAAATGGTTAAAGTGCAATAAAAAGTTTGTAACAATGAATAATCAAAACACAATTGTTAACATATTAATTTGTATCATCAAAAACAAAAATAAAATTGTTTAGATCATTCTGAAACTATTTAAGAAATGATTTTCAACCTACCTTTCCAACCAACCATCCGCCGTTTAAGCGACATATTGCCTACAATGTGTGCTGACAGGGAAGATGCTCTATCAAATTACTGTCACAATTGCTGTAGCATTGCACGTTTATATTGCAACTTTATATTGGTTCCTCTGAAAGTTTGTTTCAGATTTTCTGATCCACACGAAACAGAGATTAGCAACAATGAAACTGGTAATCCTTGAAGATTATGACCAGTCCAGTGAATGGGCTGCCAAGTATATCCGCAACCGGATCGTCCAGTTTAACCCAAATGCTGACAGATACTTTACTTTAGGATTGCCCACTGGTAAGGGGATTTCATTTGTCTATTGGAATGAAATGTATTTAACCCAGACTAAAAGATTGTTGGCCAGTTTCCCAGTCAAGGATTAATCCTAAACCTAGACTAGGTTTGAGTTACAATGGTGAAATGGCAATTTAGTTCAAGACTAGTCTTAATCCTTGTTCAGGAAACCGGCCCTGTGAGTTTAATAGTTACAGCATTAATCTTGTTCCTTGGAAGATCTGCATAACAACCCACTGTACCTAGTGCTGTGTACATTTGTGCCATCTTTCGCGTGTCGCGTTTACCCTTATTGTGTTGGTGAAATGCATGCCCCCCCCCCTGCATTTTTCAGTATTCCTGCCGAAAGTTCATTCTTGCTGGTTTCTTTACCGCTGACCTTTTAAATGTGGTGGAATAAACAAGCCTGCAGGGAGAGTTCTCCCTGTCCACCTCGCAAAGTGTTCACCAAAGTTATGTTTGTAAATTTGTCACATCAAGCCATTATTTTGGTATTATAGGTGGCACTCCGCTTGGCTGTTACAAGAAGTTAATTGAATACTATGAAAGTGGAGATCTTTCATTTCAATACGTGAAAACCTTCAACATGGATGAATACGTAGGTAAGTTTCTGTTTCACGAGTATGTCCATGTTGAACACTGCTCAGTAAGAAATATGAAGCATGCTTGCATGAACATTTTGATAAGATATCTCAAAGAATTTACAAATCCATGTACATCCATTTCCACGCTCACGTTAAGATTTATAAAAACAAAACTTGGCGTACAGCTCCAGACACAGCGTACGCACATCATTGCTACTGTGGTTTCCCTTTTTAAACTCACAATCATGACACTAACTTTATCCAGTACACCGACATTAATTGTATGTTGTTTACAAATGTCCGGCACCAGGTTTTAATTAATTTGTAACAATAAAACGGTGCAGAAAATGACCGAACTATTACAACTACCAAGGCAGCTCTTGTGTTATTGGAATTATTATCTTATGGAAGAATTGGCCCATGATGATGACTGGCTTCTAAGTCGATTCAGATTTCCAAGAGCAAATTTTTGGAGCTGTGTGCTGAACTGTGGCCAGCATTACAAAGGCAGACGATGAGGAATTGCGCCATACCTGTTCCTTTACAAGTTCTGTCACCTCTCGGATTCTTAGCCACAGATGCGTCTCATTAATGCGCATAATGCGCTGTGCTATTAATCTGACATTTCATAAGTATTCGTTTGGACCCCCCCCAAATTTAACATAAAATATTAGTTTATGACCGCTAAGTCTTTAAACAGGGACACTGTTACTGACACATAATGATCGCTAGATGGCGCTTCTTGCACTAAGCAAATAATTTGTTTATAAGATCAGGGTGCATTCGGCCAATGAGTCATTCATTTCTATATTGATAGTCTCTGAGTCAAAAGAGAAAATAATCTGAAAAAGACTAGTTTCATAGTATTTGGTTTTAATCTTTATTTTATGTCTTGGATAATGTGAAGATTTGTTAGAACTTTCTTTTGTATTCAGATTCACCCCCTTCTTCAGTGAGCTTTGAGGAATTTGGATGAAGAAATTTATTTAGGCAATATACTGAGTTATGTATATGATCTATAATATATGAAGGCTTTGCACTCTATTTAACGCTATGAGAATAGATGGAAATTAGTGGTAGGACATTTCAAACTAGATTTAAGGAAGCACTTCTTTACGCAGCGTGTAGTTAGAGTATGGAATAGTCTTCCTGATAACGTAGTGCAAGCTGA
>JABFEA020000060.1:188359-200997 GCA_019775915.2 Cyphomyrus plagiostoma
CCGAATTTAATTACCTTGCTATCGTTAGCTGGTGCTACATGCTATTTAACTTGCTTTTTGGCATGATAAATTTAATTTCTTAACCAATGTTAGCTGGTGCTAGTATATATGTTATGTCAGTTTGCAGACAATGCAAATGTAACACAAGAAACAAACGTATATCAGTAGGTGATCCCTTAAATGTTTCTCATAGTTTCAACTAGCTATATACTACAACAACATAACAGAATTCCTGAAATTCAGCTCGGCTTTTGATTTTTTTGTGCCACCCCCAGATTTTCAGTGGCCCCATCTGGCCACCCCTATGAAAATTTTCTGGAGGCGCCACTGTATGTCATGATCCAATCATCCGCTCCTTCCGTGTGCCACGCCCCCTCATTTACCCTGTGTGGATTCCCCGTGTTTACCAGCTGTTTCTTATTGTTGTCATTAGTCCTAAGTATTTAAGTCTGCGTTAGGTATGTTTTCCCCAGTCCGGTCATTGACGTTGTTTCAGAGAAGTAAAGTAGCAACAATAAAATCCTTTTCACAGTTTGTTGGTAGATGGAATGAAAATTTAAAAACTGTGACCATATAAATATGATGCAGTGTGTCACGCCCAGCTCTGTCCGATCCTCGTATGTGCCACGCCCACCTCAATATCCCGTGTTAATTCCCGATTGTCATCACCTGTTTCCTGTTATTTTTTACTTGTCCTGTGTATTTATTCCGCGTCTGAATTGGCGTGGGTAGGTTAATCATTGATGTGTGCTATCGTTAGTCGCTGTTAAGCCTGTCTCGTCCCAATAAAACCCGGTTTGCCTGCACTTACGGCTCTGCTCGACTGCTTCCCTTCTTGCTGCCTGACCGTTCGTGACTGCACGTCACACAGTGCCTATGCGGAGTGGACGGAAATAAGATAATTTACTATTAACTTTCTGGGGACGAGTGCATCGTCGACCGCGTATCTTTCTCGTGTATTTCAGTTTATATTTGGCTGAAATCATCATGTACAATCATGAAGAAAGCACTGACTAAATCCATAATCAGTCTTCTTTTGAAAACTTCCATTGTCGGAAGTATTAAAGTTTTTAAAATTGGGTTAAATAGGCAAAAAAGCAAGCCACATCATATAGTAGCCTACCGCTCTCAGTTGAAGATCACTATTCACATTCAGTGTAAACACTACCCAGACATGTGCTCTTGTTTATGTCAATTACAATGGGCGAATTCAAATATTTCTTTACCCAATACTAATTGTCGGATTATCATGTCATCATGCGAATAGCGCGATTTCCAAGTCGGTGGGCGATTAGAGCTGCTTCGAGAGGCAGACGCTTAAGTCAGTCACTCTTGTTATTTCTATTCGTATCACAAAGCTGTAAAATATATTTAGTTTCTACCTATATATATTTGAAAAGTAGACTGTCCAAGGTTTCTGATGGTGTTTTTAAAATGTGTATATGACAAAAACTCAGTTTTTAAACGGTTTGGTGAAATTTCTGTCAGATCCTGCCGGTGGTACCACCGACCCCAGAGGGTTAACACAATAGTACCTAGCAGACTGTTCACTAAACTGGAAACAGGAAAAGGGAACACAAGACACAATGGGATCTTTTTTATAGTTTTTTATATTTTATTTTATATTTTATTAGATTTATATTTTATTCACAGACACTTCACAACAGTAGGTACAACAGACTTCGAGAGTGACAGTGGCCAAAATAAACAAAAACACATCCAACGAGCACAACCCAAACTAAGCTAAACCTAAGTGTAATGAAAACATGTGGAGGAAACGAAACAACAATATAATCTCCCCAACCAAACGTACAATAAATCACCACTTCTCACAAAAACAAAAAAGGCAGTTACTCCTTATGCACCAAGTTACAAACACACTTCCAAAGCGACAGTGTCTGAGGGGGCAAGCAAAAGAATAGTCAACTACAGGCGTGAGATAAAACCAGAAAAGCAATCAAACCAAAAGCGAAAGTACAAAAGGGCAAAAACGGAAAATCAGAAACCAATAACTAAAACTATCATACACCAATAATCCAAACCAACAAGCAAATCAATAAGCAGAGCTCCCCACACCAGCCGTGGCCTTTTCTTTCCAGGAACCAAAAGCAGCTCCGAAGATGAGGGAGATGTGGCCAGGTCCGGAAAGTGGAGTCGAAGGTGCGGCTGATGAATGGTGAAGGCAGGACGTCCGGAGAACCTATAGAGCATCCTCCCGAACTTACGGCACAAAACACTTACAGCACATAACCGAAACTTGGCACATATCTCCCTTACGGCATGTATTCTCCGTACAGCCCATAACAGGCCACTCATAGTTCCAACACCATTGTTAAGTTTGTAGATGACATACTGGTGCTGGGGCTCATCACCAACAACGATGAGACGGCCTACATGGCTGAGGTGGAGAACCTAGCAGCACAGTGTCACAACAACAGTATCCAGCTGAATGTTGACAAGACATGGAGCCGGTGGTGGACTTCAGTAGAAGGCAGCAGAGGGTCAACATACCCCTCATCATCAACGGATCTCCTGAGGAGAGGGTGAGGAGTTTTAAATATCTGGGTATCCACATTTCTGAGGACCTTATGTGGACTGTTCATATCCAAGTCCAATCCAAAAGGATTAAGCAGCGCCTGTTTCACCTGCGACAGCTAAGGAAGTTCAGGGTCTCTCCAAAGATCCTATGGACTTTCTACTCAGGTACTGTGGAGAGCATCCTGACTCAGAACATTACTTCCTGGTTCGGGAATAACTGTGTTCAAGATTGCAAAGCCCTCCAGAGGGTGATCCATGCAGCAGATCATGCTGCAGGTCCTCCATTCCCTCTCTTCAGGACATTTCCATCAAGCGATGTAGGAGCAGGGCCTTCAGGATTATGAAGGACACATCCCACTCCAACAACAACCTGTTTCAGCTTCTGAAATCAGGAAAGAGACTCAGGAACATCATGACCTGGACTGAGAGACTTAGGAGGAGTTTCTACCACCAGGTCATAAGGTTTCTGAACATGGACATGCCATTGGACCTCACATCCTGATGTCCATTGTGCTCTTGCACCCCTCACCATATCTGCACTGTTACACCTCTCACTTCTTTTCCTTTAAATGCACTAGTTACCTTTTTATCCCATTAAACAAAGCAATATTTAATGCCCCTTATAGCAAGAATATCTAGAGCCAGTTATTTTGATGAATAAATAATATGGCATTTTCTTGCTAAGGTACTCAAATAGTGAACATACTGTAATTTATTTATCAAATAATTTTGAGTTTATTTTTAGTAAATGATAAGTGAGTAGCATGCAAATGTAGAAAATCTCAGTGTGTGCAAAAACTTTGGACTAGTAGTGTATACTGGACAGGTGGCGAGCACAAGACCCTGGGATGGGGCTGTTTCATTGCATGTGAGCACCGGGCCCTGGGGCCACCTCTCTATGCATAGTAACTAGGCCCCAGTACCTGCTTACAGTAGCTAGGAAATTACCTGGGGCAGGTCACAGTCTGGTGCATTCTGGGATGGCACGGGATCACCTAAGTGCCCCCCTCTTTGATGTATTCTTAGGACATTCAAAATTGTCTGTTTAGCATACGCCCCCACCACAGCAGCAGCTCACTTTAACTACTGAGCATTTTATCACATGGGAAAAGAAGCCACCCTTACCCAGGTAGTCATGTTAATTGAAGCCAGCTGGTCCAAGCCAGATGAGGCGCTCATTAGGATTTTTATGTGTGTGTGTGTGTGTGTGTGGGGGGGGGGGGTGTTCCAGAGGCTTCAGAAACCAGAGAAGACCACAGAGTTCCAAAAGCTGCAAACGCATACAAAGTATTAGCAAAAAAAAAAAATCACCTAAAACAAGCTATATCCTGCTGGACCCTGCATAAATAACAACCTCTCCCCATTTAGCACCCCTCCCATTGGTGCAAGAAATGCAACAATTATCATCCTCAATGCAATACATCCCACATTCAGAGTTATAAAACATACTATTCAAAACCACAATTTTATTCAAATTTATTCATAAAACCAAGACTAAAAATATCAATTTCATTATAACATGCTGGGCTGGCCCCCTATCCAGGGTTGTTCCCTGCCTCGTGCCCGTTGCTTCCGGGATAGGCTCCGGACCCCCGCGACCCAGTAGGATAAGCGGTTTAGAAAATGGATGGATGGATATAACATGCAATAAACCCCCCCCCCCAACCACTTGGTATTACCCAACAAATAGTGAACACGCTCCTCCCCATCACAAAATTATAATGGTAACATCTCCTCAGTTTTACAAATACAAGAGGAAGAATGCTTATATCCAAAGACAAAGCTGGACAGTTCTGCTCAGAATCTATATTAAACTTTCCTTAAGGTTAGGAGGAAAATACCTAAATTAACCCTTTCATGTACAGTATAAACAAAGAGAAAAATTATCCAGATTTCTTGAAGATTGTTTTGTTTAAATTGAAATCCATCTTGGTTTTTTGCAAAATTCTGTTTTATTTAAAAGTCATTTAACTGTCCACTCAGATGGACACCATGCAACATCCATCCATCACTGCTTAATCCCAACTGGGGTCATGTGGGGGACCGGAGCCTATCCTGGGAACAACAAGGGCAGGCCCGAATCACCCCTGGGCAGTCGCCAACACACCGCACGGCGCACAACCCTGACCCAGGTGGGAACTAGACCCCTCCTCCTGTGCCCCTGAGAGGAGGAGCCCAACGAGGTCCCCGCCTATCATTGTCCCGCAAGGGGAGGGGGCATAGACGCCGGGCCGTGTGGAGTGGAGTGGTATGGCAACCACCGGAACAAGCAGAACGGGCAGAACAGGAGGCACCGGTGAATCAGGCGGGACAGGTTGGATATGAACAGGTAAAATAGGGGATTGAAAACCAGCGGTGTATCGACCGTGGATGCAGGAGCCTCAGATGGTACCCCGATCATGGGCTTTGCCTTCTTACGGATCTGGGGAATACGCGGGATGGCGTCTATAACTGACCTGGCCCCTTTAAGAGCCAGGAGCAATCCTCGGAAGGGGCGAGCTGCCCGCTTTGGCATGCATCAGCTCTGTGGCGATATTGTCAGAAGTATACCTTGCTGGCTGCAGGATTGGGATGGATTTTCCCTGGTATCTAGCGGGGGAAGAAGTAGTGGAGAGAGAGACAGCCCCCAAAAATACTGTCGGCTCGTCCGTGGCTCTCTGGATTCTTCTCTTCTTCCTATGGCTTGTTTTTGGGGTCTTTTGTGGTTCAGTTAGCAGGGCTACCGGCAGACTGCTGTCTTGAGTGACTTGCTGCTCATTCGTCACTGCCACCCAACCCCAGAGCTGCTGTAAGTTAAGCCAGCATCCTTGAGGGGGGTTGGACCCTATTCCACTTTGGAGTAGCCTGCAGGGAGAGGGGGTGGGCATACTTGTTCTACAGGGGGGGGTTCCATACTCACGTGGGCAGTGACAGTGAGACCTGGAGTGGCGTGATTGGGAGGAATGGCCCCCCGGATTTGAACCCAAGTGGTGCTTTGTTGTTGGACTTCTGTGCTCGTCACAGATTGTCCATAATGAACATCATGTTCAGGCATAAGGGTGTTCATATGTGCACCTCGCACCAGGACACCCTAGGCCGCATTTCGATGATCGACTTTGTAGTCATGTCATCAGACTTGCGGCCGCATGTCTTGGACACTCGGGTGAAGAGAGGGACGGAGCTATCAACTGATCACTACCTGGTGGTGGGTTGGCTACGCTGATGAGGGAGGAAGCCGGGCCAGTCCTGGCAGACCCAAGCGTATAGAGAGGGTCTGCTGCGAACATCTATCGGAATCCCCTGTCAGGAGGAGTTTCAACTCCTACCACCGACAGAACTTCTCCTATGTTCTGGGGGAGGTGGGAGACATTGAATCCGAATGGGCCATGTTCTGCGCCTCCATTGTGGAGGTGGCTGACCGGAGCTGTGGCTATAAGGTGGTCGGTGCCTGTCGCAGCGGCAATCCCCGAACCCACTGGTGGGCACCAGTGGTGAGGAATGCCATCAAGGGGACTCCTCTGGGACTCCAGAGGCAGCTGACAGGTACCGGCAGGCCAAGCAGGATGTGGCTTCGGCGGTCACTGATGCACAAACTCGGGTTTTGGAGAAGTTTGGCGAGGCCATGGAAAATGACTTCCGGATGGCTTCGAAGTGATTCTGGTCTACCGTCCACCGGCTCCGGGCTGGAAAGGGGTGCAACATCAACACTGTGTATGGTGGGGATGGGGTGCTGTTGACTTCAACTCAGGACGTTTAGGGTCGGTGGAAGTAATACTTCAAAGTCCTCCTCAATCCCACCGACACGCCTTTCGATGTGGAAGCAGAGTACAGGGACTTGTGTGTGGACTCCCCTATCTCTGGGGCAGAGGTCACTGAGGAGGTTAAAAAGTTTCTCAGTGGCTGGGCCCCGGGGGTGGATGAGATCCGCCCGGAGTTCGTTAATGTACTTTCACTGACTGAGACATGGTCACACATTTCTTTAAAAATGATAGCCTTAATTCATGGCAAATAAATTATTTCTTATATATTTGTTTAGGCATTAAACTCATCTTTATTTTAATGTACTTTGTAAATATGTCAGATTTATGTTAAGTTTGTAACTTCACATCAAAGTATAGACATTGCAAAATGCAGTTTGGAACAATTGCAGACACATTATAAAAGTGCATAGTAAGCAATGCTGGCAGTGTGTTTTGATCCCAGATATCTGATCACCAAAGTCTTGGCTACATGAAGATGACTAAATGGTGTAGTTGCAACATTCCATTGGATAAATAAATAAGAAAAAGGTAACTCATGCCACTATTTCTGGCTCCTTTCATTGAATATGTTGCAATTTTCATGTGTAGGAATGAGCCATTGTCACCTGGCCACTTCCCTACCCCCCCTTTTATAGTGCTGATGGGTATGTATCTGGATCGCATTTCAACATTACGCTGTTCATCAAATTACCATGCGAATTCCATCTAAATATGCGATAATACGGCTATTTATAATGTGAATAGCGATCTTCGGGTGAGAGCAGTACTATACACCCCCGATCCAGGAAAAACAAAGGAAGTTGACATGGTTCACTTTTTTGCCCATTTTACCCAATTTTAAAAACTTTAATACTTCCGACAATGGACATTTTGAAAAGAAGACTGGTTACGGATTTAGCCAGTGTTTTTTCATGATTCTACATTACGATTTCAGCGAGATATAAACTGAAATAGACGTGAAAAGTACACAGTGTCACCGACAACATACTCGACCCCAGAAAGTTAAGGCTCTGGATGCTGTGGGGCTGTCCTGCTTGACATGCATCTGCAGCATCGCATGGACATTGGGGGCAGTGCTTCTGGACTGGCAAACCAGGGTGGTGGTCCCCCTCTTTAAGGAAGGGACCAGAGGGTGTGCTCAAACTATAGGGGGATCGCATTCCTCAGCCTCTCTGGTAAGGTCTAATCGGGGGTTCTGGAGAGGACGGTCCGCCGGATTGTTGAACCTCGGATTCAGGGGGAGCAGTGAGGTTTTCGCCCCAGCCGTGGAACAGTGGATCAGCCCTATACTCTCTGCAGAATTCTGGAGGGTTCATGGGAGTTTGCCCAACCAGTCTACATGTGTTTTGTGGACTTGGAGAAGGCATTTGACCATGTCCCTTGGGGAGTCCTGTGGGGAGTACTCTGGGAGTATTGGGTGCCGGGCTTCCTTTTAAGGGCTAAAGCCTGGTCTGCATGGGTGGCAATAAGTCGGACTTGTTTACAGTGAGGGTTGGACTCTGCCAGGGCTGCCATTTGTCACCGATTCTGTTCATAGGTTTTATGGACAGAATTTCTAAGCACACCAGGGCGTTGAGGGTGTCCGGTTTGGTGACCTCAGGATTAGGTCTCTGCTTTTTGCAAATGATGTGGTTCACAGACGAGTGTGAAGCGGCTGGGATGAGAATCAGCACCTCCAAATCCGAGACCATGTTCCTCAGCCGGAAAAGGGTATAATGCTGTCTCTGGGTCGGGGATGGGGTTGTCCCCCAAGTAGAGGAGTTTAAGTATCTCAGGGCCTTGTTTATGAGTGGGGGGATGATGGAACGGGAGATCGACAGGCAGATTGGTGCGGCGTCCGGAGTGATGCAGGCGCTGCTTCGGTCTGTCATGGTGAAGAAGGAGCTGAGCCAAAAGGCAAAGCTCTTGATTTACCAGTCGATCTACGTTCCTACACTCACCTATGGTCACGAGCTGTGGGTACTGACTGAAAGAACAAGATCACGAGTGCAAGCGGCTAAAATGAGTTTCCTCTGCAGGGTGGCTGGGCTCTCCCTTAGAGATAGTGTAAGGAGCTCAGTCATTCGGGAGGGCCTCAGAGTAGAGCCGCTGCTCCTCCGCATTGAGAGGAGCCAGATGAGGTGGCTTGGGCATCTGCTTAAGATGCCTCCTGGGCATGTCCCACTGGGAGGAGGCCCCAGGAAAGACCCAGGACACACAGGAGGGACTATGTCTCTCAGCTGCCCTGGGAACGCCTCAGGATTCCCCCAGAGGAGCTGGATGGAGTGGCCGGGGAGAGGGAAGTCGGGGTTTCCCTGCTGAGAATGCTGCACCCGTGACCTGACCTCGGATAAGCAGGAGATAATGGATGGATGGATGGATTTGTGCAAAAATCCCCACCAATTTTCTATTCTTTGATTAGCAGTGCTGGCTCCTTCTAAGCAGCTGTCCAGCGTTTCATCTGGGGGATTGATATGAAGTGCACTGATTTGGTCATTTTCTGTTCCAAGATTGCCCCTCACTACTCTTTGGCATCCCCCTAAACACTGTACCACATAAATATAATAACCTCCAATCAATTTTGGATCACTGCTGGTTGTGTATGCATTAAGCCAGATGGAGAATCCATCAATGCACCTATTAATGCACACACCAAATGTTTTAAGTTTGTCATAGGAATCTACATGCCAGATGAAGTTGAGCCCCTTGGAGAAGTAGTTGCATCTCCTGAGACGTCTCTGTCATCTCGTTTCCACTCCTGCTGGATCAAGCTCTTTTAAAATGAAAGGCACATCCTCTTTTCTCACATGAAGTCTATTTATTCTGCTTTTTGCATCCATCAATAACCATGAAGCTACCCAGAGCGCAAAAGCTGCTCACAAATAAATTTAATTACACCACCCAAGTCAGAGTAGTTTTTCCGTTGGAATAATCCCCCTCTTAATCTGCCTGAGACTTGTGTGAACATTATGCCTAGATTTGGAAACAAACTTAATGTCCTTATATTGTAGACAAAGTTCAAAGTAAAATTTGATTTACTCCACATTTTCCTATAAATTATGTTCCTTACACTGACTAATAACTCATATTTCCGGTTCAAAGTCACAACAGTGTTGGGTTATATCGCAAAACTTTTGAGTTATAATGCAAAGGTTTGGGTTATATTGCAAATGTTTTGGGTTATAACACTTCTTTTTGTTTTCTTCTGACATTTTTTTTCTGCTCCTTTGTCCCCCTTATGGGCTCCGTAGTGTCCTGAAGCTTGAATTGAAAGACTTGTATTTTGTGGGGTCAATATCTTTCTCCTGTTTTTCTTTTGCCATTTTAGTGGTCATTTTTTTTTTTTTGCAAGAAGATACATTTATTAGGCCCATATTGTCACGACGGAAACCAGGAAGCAGGGGAAAGGCGATCAGGGGAGGTGACAAAGACGACAAGACTGGGACCACGGGACCTGAAAAACTAAATTAGAAGACATCAACGAGGGACCAGGAACAGAACAGACATACAGAACAGACACAGGCAAAAGCCAGGACAAAATCTGCGTAGCCGTAGTCCAGGAAGGCGCCGTTCGAAGCCCAGGCCGACACAGAACCGGAGGCAGGCCTGAAGACAGACTGGTGAAGGCAGCATTGCGGCAGCTAGGCGGGTCTCTTCTACCTTTGGGGCTACGGGACATCCTAGGGAATAGGGTACTCCCCTGGATCACCGGCCGGGAAGGAAGCCGGCAGGAGTGAAGCAGATCCCAGGAAGACAGCCGGAAACTGGCGGCGGAGGTTGCGTAGTCTCCATGAGGACAGACGGCGAGTCAGTAACTCTCCTCTCCGATATCCACTGCACAAGTCGCCAGAGGTTTTCATGCACCTTGGCAAAGCAGTGTGCGTTCCCGGGTGGAGACACTCCTTCCAGGAAAGTTCCACTCTGCCTGGCTAACTCCAATGCCACTGGGTCCTCCCGGACCTCTGGCTGGTTGAGCCAGTATATTACCTCTTGCAGCAGACTGATGCGCTGGGTCTCACTCTGCTGCAGGGTGTCATTCTGTCACAATGGAAACCAGGAAGCAGGTGAAACAAGCCATAAAGATGGATAAACAGGGTTTATTCGTGAAGGAACAGACTGAAAACACGCAACATCAATAACAGACCTCGGGATACTAACACAGAAGCGGACTAAATATGCAGGACAAGTGAAAAATAACAAGAAACAGGTGATAACAATTGGGGCGTAACACGAGGTAATGAAGTGGGCGTGGCACACACGAGGATCGAACGAGCAGGTCATGACACATATAAGCATGTGTTAAATGCTTATATGGCCACGGCAATTGATGGCCACGGCAATTGATTACACTTTGGAGGTTTAAACTGTGGTGGGCTATTGTCAGTGTAATACAAGATCTTTCATAAGTTCACAATGACATTTAAGTTCTTATAATGATGATTGGCTCCAATTTTGTCCATCTATTGCATATTGTACTTATTTCTAATTATGATCTAATTTTATGTCTAGATTCTATGAAAATCTACATCTATGATTTAGTATAGGCATATGGGATCGCTTTGTTTTTGTCCAGTTTAGTGTCTCGTATTTGCAATGAAGCAGTTTTGTTTTAGCTTATTAACTCAAGAAAATCTTTTATTAATCATCTTTGTGTTTCAACATTAAAAAGAAAAACATAAAGCAATACCCGAATTTGCACAAACATTAAAATGATTTAATACCTTTTGGGTTCATTGTCATGCTTTATTCTGCATTGATTGTAATATAGTAGCAGGCAGCTAATGACAGTAAAGCTCACCAGGCTTTATAGGGTTATAGTAGCCTTTACTAATGCCACCAGTGGACATTTTGCCCTACACTAGTGGTACTAGTGAGCATTTTAAGCCTTACTAGTTCACTGGTGCAGCAAATTTCAACCCCACAAATTAACTAGTTTATGAAAAAACTTGCAGTACAGTCAAACCTCGAATTGCAAGTAACTTGGTTTGCAAGTGTTTTGCAAGATTTTTAACTTGACAAACAAGAGAGGTCTAGCAATACAAGTATTATGCATATGCTTCGTCTGCCTAGCGTCACATTATCTCAGTTGAGCCGAGGATTCTTCTCTCTCTCACGCTGTGGGATTGTGGGTAATCGTTTTCCATGCTCGGTCTCAGATGGCGTGCTTCACTCGTATAGTCAAAATTTAGTAGAAAAGGACCACCTGAATAAGGGTGTTGTTACGCCCACGGGGGTGTGCCGGGACAGGTGCAGCTCCGTCAAACTGGGATTACGGCTCAGATAAAAGAGGAAGCTGCGGAAAGGACAGAGGCAAAGTATTGTGCTGATGTATAGAAGCCTTACCGAGCAATCTCCTGTCGATCGTCTTCCCTGCAGTCCTTACCTGTTCCGTTTACCTTCTGTTTCACCTGCTCCGTTTATATCCTCTCTTCACAGCCCCGATCCCGTCCTTAGCTTACCTGCCCTGCTGAGCCCGGCGTCCTGCGTCCTCCCCTCCTTGTGTCTCCTCGTCCTGTGCCTATCAGTACGACTGACTACCCGGCTACCGACCTTCCTGCCTGTGCCCCGACCTCGATTCCTGCTTAGCATCTTGGTGACTGTCTGCCTCGGCTCCCTCGCGGGCGGAAGCCCTCCGGAGCGACGCCTCCGCTTGCCCAACGGAGAGAACATCGCTCTTCCGCCCGAAAGCAGGAAGACCGATCATAGTGATTTCCCTGCCTGTAATAAACCCGATCCTTACCTTGCACATCTGGGTCCGCTCCTCTCTTCCTCCGTCCGGGTTACAGGTGTAGTAGTGCGAGCAATGAATCTGTTTAATGACAATGCATTGTCCACATTTTGAAATCGACAAGGAGGGAAAAGCAGCTGTGATTGGATAGGTTCCTTGTTAAAGTCGCACAAAAAGATAGCAGTAATTACGTTAGTTATAGTGAAAGTCGTTCTACAAAATAATAACTCTCGTCTCCCTTACACCATCTATGAATCTTTTCAAAAGTAAAGTGCAGGTTAATTTCATTTATGTATTACTTTATTTCATATTAATCATTTTTATAGGAATATAATTGGGTTGAATTGGGTTTTATAGCAATATAATTGGGAATGAATCATCTAAGTTTCCATTATATCTAATGGGAAAATTCACTTTGATATACGAGTGCTTTGGATTACGAGAATGTTTCCGGAAAGAATTATGCTCACAATCTTAGGTTTTACTGTACTAGTATGTATTTATCTTATTTTACTTCAGTTATCCATCCATCCATTCTCTCCTGCTTATCCGGAGTCGTGTCACAGGGGCAGCAGTCCCGAGGGACACGGTCGAATGCCTTCTCCAAGTCCACAAAACACATGTAGACTGGTTGGGCAAACTCCCATGAACCC
>JABFEA020000060.1:210209-222552 GCA_019775915.2 Cyphomyrus plagiostoma
ATAAGCTGTCCGAGGAATTGAAAAATGAAATTTTATTTTTATTTCGCCCTCCGCTCCATCTTATTTATCTAAAAAGCTCGAGGACCAAGGTATTAAAAAATGATGGCCTAAGCAGAAACACATTAGGTGTCTGTTATCATTAAGGTAGTGAATAGGGAGAGATTGAAACCGGTTGTGGATACTCCTTTTATAAATGCAAAGGACAGATTTGTCTTTCATGGCATCAAAATCACCGCTGAAGTTAAAACAGTTATTCCAGTGAACTATGATCCACTGGTAGATGAGGTGATGGAAATGCTTGATCGATGGATATTAATGCCGGTGTCGATGATTGGCCGAATCAATATAATCAAAATGAATATATTACCCAAATTCTTGTACCTATTTCAGTCAATCCCTCTTCCTTTAAGAAAAACATTTTTTGATACTGTTCAGTATTCTAAACAGTAAATTTATTAAATTCATTTGGAATAATAAGAAGCCTAGACTTCGACTGAGGCTGCTATATTTGCCCTTTGAAAGAGGGGGTTTACGACTACCGAACTTTAAATGGTATTATTGGTCAGCTCAGTTATGTTCTGCGATGTGCTATTTCTTAACGGAGCCCCTTCCTGCTTGGGTGAATAATGAACAGGTGTCAGTACTGAACCTGCTGCTAACACTATACTTATACTCTGCAGAACCCACAACATTAAAAAGAATAACAGAAAACCCTTTTCTTAGAAACACTATCAACATCTGGTATAAAGCACTCCCCCAATTTCTCGTTTTTCTCCCATATGGGGTAATATGTTTTTCAAGGCTGGAAGAGCAGATGGTGGCTCAAAATCTGGGCAAGCAAAGGCGTGCAGAAAATAGAGGATCTTTATATGGATGGTACCTTGATGACATTTAATCATTTATGTCAGACATATTGTCTTCCCAAGAAACATTTTTTTGAAAAATACTTGCAGTTAAAACATTTCATGTTGTCTAAACAAAAGAATATAACATCTGAGCCACCAATATCCTATCTTGAAAATCTCATACGTCTCAGTCTAAATTGGAGGGGACATTTGTCTCTGTTCTATCCAGCCTTAATGTCACATGATAATGGAT
Organism: Cyphomyrus plagiostoma; assembly: GCA_019775915.2. NCBI lineage: Eukaryota > Metazoa > Chordata > Actinopteri > Osteoglossiformes > Mormyridae > Cyphomyrus > Cyphomyrus plagiostoma. The sequence continues at coordinate 211,308 of JABFEA020000060.1, forward strand.
CCGCAATTGATAGGTTAGAAGCATGGAGATTAGATACCCAAGACCATATCGAAGAGACAGATTGGGAAGTGGCATGCTTAATCAGTGGTCCCTTGGCGTTCCTGACAGTTGTACCAAATGATTGAGAGGAGAGAGGAACTTTACATCATTGTGTATGGAGCTGTCCTAAATTACAACAATATTGGAAAAGGATTGTTCAAACTATATCTGAAATTGTTGACGTGGAGGTCCCTTGCGAGGCGAAACTATGTATACTAGGCATTTATCCTAAAAATATTGTTGTTAATTCAAAACAGGTAATTTTAATAGACTTTGGACTCCTGCGGGCCAGGAGAATAATAGCTTTGTTTTGGAGGAAAATGGATGTACCTTCGATACAGTTATGGGTAAGGAGATGGCATATGGAATCACAATGAGATTGTGAAATTTATTTATATAATAAAAGGGAAAGTAAAAGCATTTGAAACAATCTGGAAACAATCAGAAGCACTTTATGTTAAAAGGATACCAAAGACAACATCTGCATAGCACCTGCATTGACAGCATGGCCAAGAATGCTTGGACTGGCCAAATCAGCTTGTGTTGTGGGCGATATACTAGTATACTCACAAAAAGGAAATCACAAAAATATATTCAAATGTACAAAATGGTACATGACAGGAAAGGGTGGATCAGTGGCCCAAAATCCAGAAAATACACCCAAATGTGTTCAGGTAATAAAATCTTCATTGTCTATTGTTACATAAATGCCTATGCATACACAATATGTATACAGAGTAATGCAGTAAAATGCAAACCCATCAACTTGTTTGTCCAGCACATTCCACAGATCCTTAATTTGACTGAGATCTAAGGACTTTTGAGACGAAGTCCACATGTGAACTCTTGTTCTTGTTCCTCAAACCATTCCTGAACAATGATGGCAGTGTGGCCGTGCACATTATCCTATAGTCATGAAGAGGTGTACTGTTTCTGCAGCAATGTTTAGGTAGGTGGTATGTGTCAAAGTAAAATCTATGTTTATGCTATGACCTGAGGTTTCCCAGCAGAACATTGCCCAGAGAACTGTACTGCCTCCACCAGCTTGCCTTCTTCCTATAGTGCATTCTGGGGCCATCTCTTCCCCAGGTAAATGATGAACATGCACCCAGCCATCCACATGATGCCACAGAAGACATGACTCATTAGACAGGCCACCTTCTTCCATTTCTCCGTGGTCCAGTTCTGATACTCATCAGCATGGCCACTCTGACTGATCTGCGGCTACGAAGTCTATTATACAGCAAGATGCACTGTATGTTCTGACACCATCCATTTTCCAAACTGCTTATCCTACTGGGTCGCGGGGGGTCCGGAGCCTATCCCGGAAACAATGGGCACGAGGCAGGGAACAACCCTGGATGGGGGGCCAGCCCATCGCAGGGCACACTCACACACCAGTCACTCGCACATGCACACCCACGGGCAATTTGCCAACTCCAATCAGCCTCAGCATGTTTTTGGACTGTGGGGGGAAACCAGAGTACCCGGAGGAAACCCCACGACACGGGTAGAACATGTAAACTCCACACATAGGAAACCCAGGCGGAGACTGGAACCCCAGTCCCAGAGGTGTGAGGCAACAGTGCTAACCACTGCACCACCATGCAGCCCCTTGTTCTGACACCATTCTATCATAATCAGCGTTTACTTCTTGTGGCGTTTACTACTTGTACTACAATAGCTCTCCTGTGGGATCGGACCAGACGGACTAGCCTTTGCTCCTCATGTCTCATGTCCATGCACATCAGTGAGCCTTGGGCACCCATGACCCCATCAATGGTTCACTGGTTGACCTTCCTTGGATCATTTTAGTAGATACTGAGCACTGCAGTGACATCCCACAAGACCTGCCATTTTGGACATGCCCTGACCAAGTTGTTTAGCATTAAGAATTTAGTCCATGTCATAGTCATTCATATCCTTACACTTGCCCATTTTTCTGACTTCCAACACATCAATTTCAAAAACTGACTGTTCGCTAATATGGTGGCACCTTTGACACGTGCCATTATAACAAGAGAATCATTGTTATTCACTTCACCTGTCCGTGGTATCAGTGTTATGGGTGATTGGCTGATTGTTGAGGAAATACTTCTTATCTTGGAGCACTGTTTAGTTATCAAATCCCAGTTTGTGTGTGATTTTTGGGTACTGGGTACTAAAATATGTGTGAATCCAACCAAAATAGACAAATGGTAACTGAAAATGAAAATTGGTGAATAATGTATAGATAAAAGGACAAGAGTTTGTCATAATATATAATAACTGTTGTTTTGCAGGTTCACTCTTTTCCTGTTTTGTATTAGTGATAGATTTTTTTTCTCCTCCCCAGTATCTGAGTCCAGAGGGAGACAATTCTACAAAGTGGCTACAGTGTGTCTGGGAATGCTGTGTTTTCTCCTGCTGATAATAATCATAACACTGTGTGTCTACAGTGAGTTTCTTAATTACATTTTAGTAAAAGCCTTTGTCAGGTGACAAGATTATAGCATGTAGTATCCTGATACTATGCTTTGGTAATCCTTTTTACAGAAAACGGAATCAATGGGGAGATAAAGAGAAATGAAAACAGATTGATACAGACTTTTTCACATATTATGTGCAATTATACTGAGATAGATCAGCTAAAAATGACATCTATAATCTGTGCAGCAGAGAAACTCCAGTTAAAAACCAGTTACAACGCCTGTGTGACACAAAAAGACCAGCTGCAAACAAGTTACAGTACCTGCAGTGCACAGAAAGATCACCTGCAAACAAGTTGCAGCACCTGCACTGCAAAAACAGAGCAGCTGCAAACTAACTACAGCACATGCACTGCACAGAAAGACCAGCTGCACACAAGCTACACTGCCTGCAGTACACAGAAAGACCATCTGCAAACAAATTCCAGCATCTGCACTGCACAGAAAGACCAGCTGCAAACAAGTTACAGCACTTGTAATACACAGAAAGACCAGCTGCAAACAAGTTACAGCACCTGCACTGCATTAAATGATTATCTGCAATCAAGGTACAACACCTCCACTGCACTGAAAGACCAGCTGCAAACAAGCTATAGCACCTGCACTGCACAGAAAGACCACCTGCAAACAAGCTACAACACCTGCACTGCACAGAAACAACACCTACAAACCAACTACAGCACCTGCACTGCACAGAAAGACCAGCTGCAAACAAGCTACAGTGCCTGCACTACACAGAAAGACCATCTGCAAACAAATTCCAGCATCTGCACTGCACAGAAAGACCATCTGCAAACAAGTTACAGCACTTGCAAGACACAGAAAGACCAGCTGCAAGCAAATTATAGAACCTGCACTGTGCAGAAAGACCAGCTTCAAACAAATTACAGCACCTGCATTGCAAATAAAGAACTTTTAGAGAATGAGAAAAGACAACAATGTTCTGGTAAGTAAAACTTTAATATGAAAATGTTCATATACAGTATAGTAAAATAAATATAACAAAGTAAAACATATGAAAAATAAAAACAAATGTTAAGCAGATAATATAACCTCCCAAAGGTTTTAGCTATTTTAATTATTAGCTTTTAAAATCTTTTTTAACAATAGTTAACATTCACATTAACAAGATGACTCAGCTAAACCTGTACAAATCTGAATTTCATGAATGGTTGTTTTTCTGAATACCAAAAGATAACTCACATCTGTTGTGCCATTTTCTGACTTCTGTACTTGCATAAAGAAGACATTCATTTTTTTTCTTCAGAAAATCTCTGTCCTGAGGGATGGACAAGGTTTGGGACACGGTTATACTACATCTCCACTGAGAAAAAGACTTGGCTTGAGGGCCAGCAGGATTGTAAAAAGAGAGGAGCAGATCTTATTATCATCAACAGCCAACAGGAACAGGTGAGGCAGGAAAGTAGAACAATCCATGTGCATCAAGGGGGCTGTAAAATGACTAATGATCAGGGATATCCGACTGGAGTCCTGGTCTAGGGGTGTATATAGCGGTCCAATGGATTTACGTCTGTATAGTGAAGCAACTTTAGAGCTAATTTTGATTAAAGTATTTAACTTTACATAATGTAGTACTGGGCAGACTGAGGCATTGCGGGAGAAAGCAGAAAAACACAGGGAGATTTGCTTGCTGGGGAAAACACTCTCTTTATTGGCAGTACTTAAAAGGACTACAACAGGCACCCAACGAGCACTGAACCAATCACACACAGGAAACATGAGGTTGTCAGATGCCAAACTGTAAGCTGCACACACCGTGGGAGATTTACGGCAGCTAAACACACGCAAGGATCAGACAGGGTACACCCAAGACATAGGCAAACACACGCGTGACAATAGGGAAATGTAACTATTAACAACAACAATAACAAAGGCTATTTACAATTGCACGTGGGGCATGCTGGGACATTCGCCCTGCTGGTGCTATACTGCGCCCTAGTCAGATGTTGATTATCCCAACGACCACCACCCCCAGTCCCAGGGTTCCGCTGGCAGCCGACAGTGCTTCACCTCCGATGACGAGGCAGGACGCACAACTGAGTGCTGGCTGTCTAGCTGTTGGCCGGGGCTGGTGTATCAGATCCCCCCAGTGCCGACGCTTCCTCTTTTGCACCTTGAGAGGACATAATACAGCTTCAAGGGGGTCCACATCCGGCGACTCCCACAGCCAGGCTCCCTTTTCCGGGGACAACCAGCGCACGGGGCTGCTTTATCCTCCTGGCCCCGGCTCTTCTACTCCATCGCACAACAGCTCCCGCCCTAAGGGCTCATGGTGTTTCTCAGCCAGCTGGGCCTCCAAGCTGTGACACGCCTCTTCCCGGCCAAGCAGCACCGTCTCATGGTTGTACGGTGCCACCTCCGACTGCCTCAGCCAGGTGCTTCTGGCAGTCGTGTTCCTTCTCCCAGCTGGCCGATGCTGGTGATCAGCACCTGCACCAATGGGATTGCTTCCAGGATCCCACTTCTGACACTAGTGTAGCGCTGGGCAGACCAAGGCATCGCAGGAGCAAAGAAAGACATAGAGACATGCTCTTTATCCACAGTCCTTGAAGGGACTACAACAGGCACTCAATGAGCACTGAACCCATCACACACAGGAAACACAAGCTTGTCAGGCGCCAAACTGTAAGATGCACACGGTGGGAGATTTACGCAAGCTAAACGCACACGAGGATTGGACAGGGTTCACAAAAGACACAGGCAAAGACACACTTGACAATAACATAATGTAACCATTAACAACAACAACAAGAGCTATTTATACTTGCATGCAGGGCATGCTGGGACATGTGCCCTGCCAATGATACAATATGTACAATTTATGATAATCCATTATTGGATTTGAGAATTTCTTCTTTATCTTAATTCTAGGTCAGTTTAAGTGGTCATTAGTTTCCTAGAGGAACAGTCTCAATTTAACATTTGTAGATTACAATTTGTGCTTATCAGGTGTAGCAATTATTAACTCAGGTAAATTTTAATATCCTCACCAATATGTTTGGAAGTTAATTAAATTTTAATTAATTATTATTTAATGATCTTCCATTATTATATTCCATTATTAATTAATTGTTATGCTGCATGGTTGATTCTTCCAAACTCAGTTGCGGGATTCCCATGAGTCTGTTAATGTGGGACTCACATGGGATTCACTAATTAACAGTATCGCTTATAGTAACCTGGTTAGAAAGCTCGTCCAGCAAGCTGCATCACCAGGTAATGTAAACGATCTGTAGCGAAGCTCCTCTCACGGCCGATGAGAGAGTGTCTCGCGATATTTCAGCCAAGTTTGAGGTTTCAGAGCTTCGTAGCCAGATTGCACAGGCAGGGACTATTGTGAGCACGCAATGAACGGAGGCTGAAGTTGTGTAAAAGACATGCATTTATTCCTAACAATACAACTAACATAAGACAGATATTACACTTAACACAAACAACAAACACAAAATAACGGAATAGAAACACAACGAATGTAATTATGGAAATGCGATGATCAGATTTTAAATTGGTAATCTTAAAAGGGAAATACTGTTCTGCAAAGCATGCGCAGTTTGTGGAAACACGACCCTAATGTCTTAGCAGGGAAACAGAACAGCTTAGGTTGTTAAAATAAGAGGAAGTTGGTTTACTTGGTTGCAGAGCAAGTGGGGGGTCTTGGCAGTTGGTTGCAGAGGCTGATGAGCTGACGAGATGATGGCACTCAGGAAGGTGTGGCGTGGGAACAGTTGTTGGAATGCAGCCCCTTGGATTCTCTGCCCATGTGAAGCTTTAAGGTGAAAGGCTTTGTCTTGGTTGCAGTTCTCTGTTGGGTAGCAGGCCTTCACCAGAGGGCTTCTTGTGGGCTCCTTCTCCTGGGCTGATGTTCTCTGCCTCTCTTCGGGTTGATGTTTTTTATGCTACTCCCCTGGCTATGTTCTGAATTGCCAGGTTTTATGGTCTAAAGTTCATTTTTGTCTAGAGGAATTTTTATCCTTGGTAAAGCTCTCCACACTGGTAACAACATTGTTTTCTAGGCATAGCCAAACAAATCTCCTCCTGCCTGAAAAGGCGTAGAAATTACATTTTAAATTTAGCCACTAAAACTTTAGCTTTTGTGAGGGACAGTTAAATTCTCTCATTAAGTTTTTTGTGTTCTTGCACCCACACTTTAAACCCACACTTTTTTTTTTAACTGGTTGGTTCAACTTTTAATAAATTCAAGTTCTAATGAGTTTGAGAACTGAGGTACCATTGTAGTTTATTTATTTCTGTATGCACAGTGTCACAGTAAGAACATAGGATATTTACAAACGAGAGGGGGGCATTCAGCCCATCAAGCTCGTTTAGGGGGGAACTTAACTAATAGCTCAGAGTTATTAAATTCTTATCTAGCTCTGATTTAAAGGAACCCAGGGTTTTAGCTTCCACAACACTAGCCAGAAGACCATTCCTACTTGCTGTGTAAAGAAGTGCTTCCTCAAATTTATTTTAAGATGTTCTCCCACTAATTTCCACTTATGGCAACAAGTTCTAGTATTTAAAATAATACTGAAATATCCATTTGGCTGAACAGAATCCAGACCTCTTAGAATCTTATAGACCTAGATCATGTCCCCCCTTAGTCTCCTTTGCTCAAGGCTAAACAGATTCAGCTCAGCTAATCTCTCCTCGTAAGACATTCCTCTAAGACCAGGAATCATTCTCGTAGTCCTTCGTTGCATCTTCTCTAAGGCAGCAATGTCCTTCTTAAGGTATGGTGACCAAACCTACACACAATATTCAAGGTGGGGTCTTACCAAGGAATTATGTAAATGTAACATCACCTCCCTTGACTTAAACTCCACACACCTAGAGATTTAACCCAACATTCTATTGACCTTTTTTATTGCTTCCCCACATTGGCGAGAATGGGACATGGAAGCATCAACATATACACCAAGGTCTTTCTCATAATCAGCTACCTTTATTTCCATGGAACCCATAAAATATCTTTACTTTATATTCCTGCTCCCTGCATGGATCACCTTACACTTATTTGTGTTAAATTTCATCTGCCAGGTATCAGCCCAGTGGCTAATTAAATTCTGATTCAAATTTAACTAGTTTACTGTATGTATTGATATAAATATCATTAATCCAAATGTAGTTTTACTGGATTGCTTATATGGTAGCCTTTTGGATTTCTGTGTTATGTTTATGTAGCAATTTGTAGTGTGCCGGCATTTGTATGGTGAAATTATACGTTTATACGTTTGTTACTGTTATTAATCGCATTAAAGGAGCGCCTCCAACAGTTTTACTTCTGATCCTTCGGTGCCATCTTGTGGATATATGCTGGAACTGCCATAATTCAGTTACCTTTCCAAAATGTTCAGTTGTTATCCTTTTTTATTGGTTTTATTCCAGAATCACACCCACAGAGAAGCATACTGGACTGGATAGTGCCTACTGTTTGGTTTTTGTACTGTAACCAGCATTGCAGAGTAAACACCTTTAAATGACCTCTGCTGTTATCCCAGTGCTCTAACCAGCACTCTTCTGAGAACACTGCCTCCCAACCTGAACCACAAATTAATTAGTCCTCCCCCACAGAGAGATTATACTTTATGTATTTAAAATATTTAATAATAAAATGTTATTTTAATAACCTTTATCACCAGGCTTACTGACTTTTAAATATACCCTATCACCATCTTTGGCAGTAACCTAAGGAAAGAAGCTGCGTTGGTGATCGGTGCAAATTGCCTTAACCTAAAGTATGTAGTAAAATAGGCATATATTGCTGACTGAATGTCAGTATAAAACACAATGATTAGCAGGTCTAGTGCTGCACTCTAGAAATTGTGTATTAACTTGCTAGCCTGCTATAGCTAGTGGCATGTATGCCTCTTCAAAAGTATGTCATTTATGGAAGCCTTCATTAGTGATAAATCAGGCTAACTACTAAGTACAAAATAAAATTTCTGTCAGCTAAACATAGGAGTTTTTATAGTCACTGAGCCTGTGTAAAAGGGAGAGCCAACTGGTGAACTTAATGTTGCATATCATGCGTCACAGCCATTGGTCCCATTTCAATTTTTTGAGTGTATATCTAAAAACCAGTTTCTTTGAGTTTGTGCATGTTCAGCACCCGATTATAAGACAAGGCAAGAAATTCACACATTCTCATAATTAAAAAAAAGCATTATTCTGCCTCATTGCATGTATTTAGACTTTATGGTCAACTGTAGTGGTAGATTTCTTTCAAATGTTGAATCACGACACCATTAACCCTTAAGGTTAGGGATCGGTAGGAGTTAAGGGTGTCGTGATTCAGATTTTTTCCCATAGAGATGAATGGAGAAGGTCCCCATTTAGGTACACAAATCTGCATATATGTATGTGTGTGTGTGTGTGTGTGTGTGTGGCTTTTGGAATCATCAGCCCGCTTTGTCCACGCTCTTTTCCAAACTACTCAATGCTGCACTCCAGCCAAGCTCAAACCACCTGGGGGCCCCAACTTGCACCAGGCTTGGATCTTTATCTTCAGCCCAACATGGGGGTATATCCCTTGCCTTTCAGGGGTACCCAGATCTCCAAGTTGTAAAACTTGAAATGTTAGTCTTCCCTTATCTTGTTATCTGGATGGTGTTGGAGGTTGGGGATGATCTTATATTATGTTTTCCCTCTCCTGATTATTCTCTTCTTAAGAAAATATAATAATCGTAAAAGTTAATGTTCATTAATTCTCACATGTACATTACTCTTCCTACTTAAGGACATTTTTGCTTATATGGATACCTGGATTGGTCTGACAGATAGTAACCATGAAGGAACCTGGAAATGGGTGGATGGGACACCACTGACCACAAGGTAGGAGAGGTTTTTCTGAATCTGTTAATAAAATATTTTTTTATTAAAAACTTTATAACTTAAGGATACTTATAGATCTACAGGAAATTGTAAATTACTTTCTTTAAACAGAATTACATCAAGTAATGAGCTTCTCCTATTGATTTTAATTTTGTATTTAGTTGAATATAGCCAGAACAATGGTAAAAGCAGGAGTTGTTAAAGCAGGAATAAATCCTTAAGTAACTTTTGTAAATAGTGATGATGATTATTTTTGTTATTAATAATATTTATTTTGGTTTGTTGTTCAGTTTCTGGAGGGATGGGGAACCTAATAACGCTGGTGATGAGGACTGTGCACATAACAATGCAGGGAAAAACCCCATAAAGAGCTGGAATGACGCACCCTGCTCTGCTAAGTCATTCTGGGTGTGTGAGAAGGCAGTTTAGTGCACAAACACACACACACAGACGCACTCACTCACTCACACACACACACAGACATACACAAACAGACACACTCACAGACACACACGCACACACAGACACACACAAATACACACTCATTCACAAACACACACACATAAATGCAGACTCACTCACAAACACAAACTCAGAAACACACATAGGTGCACTTCAAAAGCATGTTTCTACAGTGTGAGGTAAGATGAATACCTTGGGGAAAATATGATAAAAATAGAATTTTCAAGGGTAGCGATTCATCCAACTGAGTAGTCTCTTTTCATAAGGGTGTGTAATCACTGCAACACCACTATGTCCATTGTCATTATTTACTATTGTAATGTGTTTTTTTCTGCCACAGAACAAATGCTGGATGGAGCTGTATGAATAATACAAAGATGTAATAGTTAAACACAGCCAGGGAGTTGGCTTGGCAAAGAATTGCTGACTGACTAAATGTGTAACTTACATAAATGTCTCCAGTGCTGAGTACAGTGGCACAGTGGTACAGTGGATTATGCTGTCGCCTTATTCCGCAAAAGTTCCTGGTTCAATCCCCATTACTAACGGGGAACCTTCTGGGTTGAGTTCATGCGTCATTCTTACTGTTAATGTTATTCTGTATTATTTGATCTTCGTAAAATACTTTAAATCGCATCCATGTGAAATGTTCTGCACAAATAACCGTATCTTGTCTTTCCTTTTTACTAATGAACTTTCAAAGTATACTGTGACTTAACAAAATATTAAATATCTTCCTGTTCATATTTAATATTCATAACAATTAAAAAAATCAGTCATGTTTGACCTTTGTAATATGGGTTTGTTTTGATTACTTTACAATTAGTTGGAATGCTGAGAAGTGATTTTTATAGGCTTTATTATATTTGTTACATGACATGAGTAGTGATAGTGCGGAATTTTGTTTTGGTAAAATTTACTGTGGGGGTGTAAGGTCCCAAAATGATTGCCTCACTAACTCAACATGATAAAGCTATGGCCCTGATTTGGACTCTGCTAAGTTGGATTCAACTACGGCGCTGTCTGTTTCCAAAACAGATATTGACTTTGTTGTTATTGTTTTTTCACTGTCCAAAACAGTTACTTAATATTTAATCCACTGACTGATTCTATTGTAAAAATTAGGAAAATTTATACAAGACATTTGAATTACATGATTTAAATGAGCATTTCTGGTTATACTGTGGTATATGCTTGTGTCTCCCTTTACAAGCTATAAGGAATACATGCATATGAGTAAATTATGGGAACCTACTGGGAACATCCAGATATGAACACAAATCAAGAGTTTTTAAAAGTAAAAATATGACTGTGTTAGGTACGGAAGCGTAATGCGTTCACTTGAGAAAAAAATAATTCTGCTCTGTTTTTCTGAATTAACGAGATAATTATCTCGGAATTTCTGAATTAACGAGATAATTATC
>JABFEA020000060.1:307944-325069 GCA_019775915.2 Cyphomyrus plagiostoma
TGTAAAGACTGCAAGCTCGCCCAGTCGGTAGCTGTAAAGACTGCAAGCTCGCCCAGTCGGTAGCTGTAAAGACTGCAAGCTCGCCCAGTCGGTAGCTGTAAAGACTGCATCATTAAGGACTCAAGCAGAATGGACCCTGGTGAAGGTGCCCTTATGCCTCTTTTCCCTGTGCCAGGAACCCTGTGACTAGGCGTGGCTTTTCCCCATGGGTCTGCAATGCACAATGATTAATCTATTCTATATTTATCTATTTCTCTTTTGCGGTGTAGTTCTTTCTGCACCTTTCATCACTATATGGCATATTTTTGCCTCATTTTTCTTACTGTATTATACAGTATTTTCATTTCCTTTGGCAGGAAATTGTGTTGGGATTTATCTTTGTAATACATCTTGACAACAAACAGCCATCTTGCTTATTGGTGCATGCCTGAATTGAGTAGCTTTGAAACGTTTCCTATCCTGTAGGAGCTGAAGGTTCACCATCATCATTAAGAAGCACATTTTTGAAAGGAATGGCCCCGGTATTGTCTAAGAAAAAACCTGAGTGGCTCATGCATCAAGAAGGAATCAGCGCGCGAGATGACTGTTAATGCTAATGAGCAAGCAGGGCCATCTGCACTGTTAGCCGCAGGCACACAACGTTCCCACAACATTGCCGAAACGGTTGCGGGACTGCTTCATGTTTAAAACCCTCCCCGTTTCCCAAGGGAAGGGAGTCACAGTGGATGTGACGGCAATGCTGGCCTACAGGAAAACTGCGTAATTAGTTTGAGTTAAAAGCACAGGCAGCTGGTTATTTTTGGACAGTGATCTCCTGGGGTCCGCATTTGGCTAAAGGCAGAGCGCTCCTGACGACTGTACTCCTATTTTTAGCGCTGCTGCTGAGCAAAGTTACTGCATTTAGTTTCCCCTGCCCTGCATCTTGGGCCACTGCTTAAAAAAAGGCGGAAAATAAATAATTACGCACACAATTGTGTCATGTACACGCAGTCCACTAAAAATACTTCACTGAGTGAACGAGAAGCCGCATCAGTAGATGTATATGTACAAAAAATACTTCACTGAGTGAATGAGAAGCCGCATCAGTAGATGTGTATGCATGCTTCTCTTCCAGGCACAGAGCTCCTTCAGCTGGGATTGGGGCCCATCTTTTCCCACCCAAGGAATCTGGAGGGATGTTCGACTGGAGTCCTTCGACATTCTGCGGCTGCTCTATCTCTCTGCTGCCCCAGCATTTGGTATGCCCCCCAACCCCCATGGGGACCTGGTCTCTCATCGCTTGTGCAATGTCAACATTTCCAGTTGTCTTTCAACGCTCTGAAAATGTTTAGTTCAATGCCATTGGTTCATTATAGCTGGGATTTGGAGAAGTATGGCTACTTCAGAAGTTTGATTGTTATGTGATGTTTTGACTTCATGGATGTGTTTAACGGGAACTGGGTTTAACTGGTTCACTTTAATGTCATGGGTTTCAGTTTCTCTCTAATTGTTCTTAAGCTGGTTTGTGGCCGTCTTGAGCAGGGTTAGGCAGCTCTAATCCTGGAGTGCCGGTGTAGGGTGGAAAACCTGCTGGATTCCGGCTCTCCTCCATCAGGGTTAGCTACCTCTGGTCTAGGGGAATATGGGAGATTTAATATGCTCCTGTGTGGTTGTTTCCTTCCTGCTTCTTCTACACACTTTCCAGACTCCAGCTCCTCCCTGTGGAGTGTGGAGGTGGAGCTGGTCTTCGATACCGTAACGGCTGTCAAAGGATACGTGAAGCTGGCCCTTGCTGATTTAGCTACGCAGCAAACCTTCCAGGCATCGCTGCCCCCTGGACAGAGTAATAACACATTCATCCTCCATGTGAACAAGGTGGGAGGGGGTTTCTTCATGCGAGGGGAGGGCTCTTGGTGTGTTCACAAGATGAAAAACTCCCAATGCCTTCTGAGCTTGACACATTGCTCATGTTTAGCCTTTTCCGAATCTTCCTAATCTTCCGGTGTAACACCCATCCAAAGCCTACGATTGTGCTAAGATTGTTTCGCAGATGAACGTTTAGCTCACTGCTACACAAAAGCTGTTACTGCCATGTTTGTGCATTATGTTTGTTGGGAGCACACTAAGATAAGCTGTTACATCCTAGCAGAAGCCATGAAGCACTATAAGAAGGATCTTGCATGTCATTACGTTTGCATTTGTTTTCAAAGCAGAGTTCAAAGTTTGTCACATGTAGTTGTATTTGTACAACATGGTGAATTGCTTATTCTGGCTGGTTCTCAGACTATACCACCTAAAATTAGGGAAATATATTTAAATTTACAGAGTGTAATATCAATGCATTTTCTTGGGTGTTTGGAACCTATCCCAGAGGCTATGAGTGCAAGGTAGGGAACAGCCCATGAGGAGGCACCAACCCATCATAGGGCACAAGGCAGGGAACAGCCCAGGACGGGGCACCAGCCCATCGCAGGGCACACTCGCATACTATTCACTCACACATGTAGACCTATGGGCAGTTTGACAACTCCAATTAGCCTCAGCATGTTTTTGGAATGTGGGGGAAACCCGGACCTGAAGGAAGCCCCACGACAACGTGGGGAGAACATGCAGACTCCTCTCGCGGAGCCATGCCGGCCACGTGAATCCTGGTCCGAGAGCTGTGAGGGCGACAGTGCTAACCACTGCACCACTGTGCCACCTTCTGAATATAATAAAGTATGCTAAATTTACAACTATAGAAGTAATGATAAACAGTAAGACAAAAGTACAAATAACACTACAGAACACTGATAGTGGGTGCAAATATGGAAGGGTTAGTGATACAGATGTGAGTGTGTGTGTGTGTGTATGTGTGCCCTTGCTGATTGATTATGTGTGACTCTTGAGAGGTCTTACCGCTTGTGGATAAAAAGAAATAATGATAAATCACACAAGGAGTCAACTAAGCACAAGGTCAGCTGGGAATAAGGACGCATTTGTGGAGAGTGTGACCTGAGCTTCAGATTTCTGGCTTCTAGAGTAGATGGATGTTTTTGTTTGTTAGTTACCATCCTAGTGATGTGTGACAGCATCGGCATTATGAATACATTGAAAAGCAGTGTTTTCTCCATTGTAGAGTTCCCCAGTGGACCTTTGGTGGCCCGCCGGATATGGAAAACAGAACCTGTACCAAATGAACGTGCAGATGATGCTGGATGGGGGACTCGTCTTGGACACGGTCACTCAGGTCGGTCTTCTCAGCCATTCCCTAATGTTCTCTGATCATTTTACCTGATGCTTGCAAGCAGCACAGCTCTTGTAGAGTTAGTGGGTTACAATTAAACCCATTGATACAGATGTTCAAAGAGGACATTTAGGATCAGTATACAGATTGGCTTGGCATATGCTGACCCCGCAGCTCTGCTTACGAAAGCATTTATCTGCAATTTCCTGTCACTATTAGTTTAGTTGAATTTGTCTCCAAATTGCTGATAAGCTTCCTGGGGAAAAGTGCCTTGGTAGAGCAGACTGAACGTGGTGCTGTGCTGAAGTTGGCTTGTGGTGGAAGATCCTTTAGAAAAAGATTATTTTTGTTTTTGCTATATTTATAGCATCCTTTTTTTACTCATTTCTTTACATATATTAAGCTGTGTACAGTTGAGAAAGTAGTGTCAGCCATTCCCTAGAGCAGATTGGCATATGGCCTTGCTAAAGGACCCAATATTGATAACACTCTGTGCCGTGATGGGAAGGTCACTGGTTTACATACTGTGGCTGGCAGAGTCCTAACCTACAGAGTCTCACACTGCCCCAAAAATTGACGCTCACTTAACAGGCCACGACAGACCCAATGTCATCTCAGGCTATGTGTGGCAGGCTAATGATTGGGGGGGTGAAGATGAATATCCTTTGGATATGGGGAATGTTTCCTTCACAATCCTTACAAATAATTTCAGAAAATTGATAACACAGATCAGCTACCGTTTCTCTCCACGTCTGTAGGTATATTTTCGAACCGTAGAGCTGATCCAGAAACCAATCCCTGGATCCCCCGGCATGAGCTTCTACTTCCAGATCAACGGGAGGCCAGTCTTCCTCAAAGGCTCCAACTGGATCCCAGCCCACTCATTCCAGGATCAGGTCACGCCTGAAACGTGAGACCTAACTCTGCTGTGTGTTTCCTGCTGCAGCATATCAGTCCTGGCCTTTTGCTGACCTCTTGGTTTGATGGTGGATGAGATGGCCTGAGATGGCCACACAAGGTCGCAGTTACCTGGAGGGAGACAATGGGAGGTGGTGGATACATTTTTGGTCTGACGGGCAAACAGCTGAAATTGTCATGGTTCCCTTTAAATTCCCATCGGCAGTACCAACAGGTGCCCACTGTAGGGGGATGGGGAGTTGGGTCTGGCATAGTTGTTTTTTTATATTTTTTGATTTAGTTTTTCTTTGTAAAATTGTTTGTATAATTTGATGGGCTAAATATGTTATGGGGTTTATGGGGTTATTGGTATGTAGGTGCAAATGTTACGGTAGTGTTCCCCCCTTATGTGTGTTGCTGGACTGATCACCCAGTATATATGTCTCCCCAGTGTGTTATTTGGGAGGTCAGTTATGTTCAGTGTAGGTTGGGTTATGCTTTGCTTTAATTTTGGTTTCATTCTGTTTGTTTGACCTGATTTTATTGGGCCCAGGATTTTCCTGTGTTGGATATTCTTTTGTATTTTGATCATTTTTGGATTTTCAGTAAAGTTTTGTTAGTAACAAATTTTGTGCCCCTGAGTCTGCTTGTTGGTCTCTCACAGTGGACCACAGTTCTTCCTTTAATTCATCCCAGTAGGTTCGGCCAAACTGACATCCTCTAGTTTTCGTAGAGGTTCCCCTCTAGCAGCAATGCAGCCTCGAGATATGACCCTTACAAAGGCGTCCTGTGTCCTCTGTAGGCTGAAGAATCTACTCCAGTCGGCCGTGGATGCTAACATGAACACCCTGAGAGTGTGGGGAGGTGGCATTTACGAGCAAGACCAATTTTACAGCATCTGCGACGAGCTTGGACTCATGGTAATACCTGCTTATTTTTCTTCGAAGAATCTTGGGTGAATTACAAAGGTGTGAATCCACAGTTCATACAGAGTCTTGCCCAGTGATGTGCCCACCAGCTTTTCCTGCATTAAGATGTATGCTATGCATGATGGATGGATAGATCCATACATTGATATATACCAGGGCTCTTCAAATCTGGACCTCGTTGCCAAATCCAGGCCTTGTTTTCAGTTCAATAATTACTGATTCTGATTGGTCAGAGGCTTCACACCTGACTGACAGATAAAGGAAGGCTGGAAAACCAGCAGTGCTCGGACCTTGAGGACCGTGATTTGAATAACCCTGATATATACCAACAAGTGTTGTCATGATACCAAAATTGCAAGCTGTGATAAGATACCAAGAAAAGTATTAAAATTTGATGCCGTTTTCCATATTTTCTATATATAATGTAACAAATTTTTTATGATAATTTTGTTTGTCACGAAGACTTTACAACCTTTTGTTCATTCCTTTCACGTAAAAAAAATAACTTTGCATTGTCAGTGAAGGCGTAATATTTATAATTGTAATTTATAATTGCCATTGTAAAAAACAGTACAATTAGATTTAATAATTATTATAATGCATAATAGAACAAACATGCATCACTTTTGTATGCCTTCTTAATCCTGTGTTTCAAAGCACAAACACTTCTAACAATTGAATGTCATGATTGACACTAATCAACATGACCTCCATATGCCGATCATATACCATTCATGTCAAATGTTTTATCCTGTTGGCGAAAAAATACATGTATAAATACATTAGACTAATTCAACTGCGTTTGCCACATGCAGGCTTGCATATGTTCTGGCACAACTTCATTTGGCACAAACCCTAGGCATTTCCAGATGCACCCTATTGGTTAAGCGCAGTGGTGAAAGCTTGGATGCTTCTGAACGAGTCATTTTGGTGACACCTGGCATGTGAAGCTGCACTCAGGTCTAGGTCTGTGCCATCTTAGTGACACCCGGTGTGTGAAGCTGCACTCAAGTCTTGGTGTGCGCCATGACTGCCTATGAACCCCAATGGCCAGGCTGTGGAATTCTTGCCATGAAAAATGAGTATTGAAACAGTTTTATACACAACAGAATTGATGCTTTCGGTACTTTCACTAATTTTGACAACACTAATACAGACATACAGACACAAATACATACCTTGGTAATCCTGAAAGAAATTACAGGTTTACTATGTAAAAACTCATTCTGACAATAGACCAATATCAAACAATAAACCACAAACAGTAACAGTGCAAAGAAAGTTGGAAATTATTCAGCCACAAATTTTTTACTTGACAGAAGGATTGCTTTTCAAATGTTATTTATAATCCATCATTTTTCTGTTATGTTTGACAACTTTTAGTTTCAATTAGATGCATCCTAGGGAAGTTTTAGCACCTTTCCAATGTTGACATTCCCAACTTTAAGAAAAAAATAACATTTTAATGCATTAATGCAGGTGTTGGAGGTTTTTCTTCTCAATACATTTTTATGAAATAATGAAAATCATGATTTGTATGAAGTAAAAAATAGGAAAGGAAATTTCAATAGTCTAATTTCTATATCGTGAACCATATGGATGAACATTCTTATTGTTGCAAGAGTGGATAGTGTTGCTTGAGAAATGTTATCCTCTGGTCCTGTGCTTCTGCTCTCCAGGTCTGGCAGGACTTCATGTTTGCATGTGCGCTATACCCCACAGAGTCGGACTTCATGGAGACCGTGAGAGAGGAAGTGACTCACCAGGTGAACGGGATCGAGTATCGAGGCTCACCAGTGCTTCTCAGCCGGCCACAAGATGCAGGGCAGAATCTGCCCAGTTAAGGCCATGGAAAGGGCTACATTCTGCATTTTCTTGTCAGCTGTGTTGTTGCCAGGCAACACTTGGCAGTGCATATATCAGGTTAAGAAACGTTTTCAGGGCCTCTTGTGGGACTTATCTGGCAACCTAGAGATTACCAGCAAACCCTTAGGCACTTAGGCACTTAGGCACTATGTACCCCTTCACTTGTAAGACAAGTGTGTAGTATCAACAGATACATAAGGAAAGTTTATATGAATTAACGTTTATTATTCCAATATTAATTTTACGAATGTATTTTTTATTATGGTTCATACAGTGCCACCCTGTCCAGGATAAGCTTGAAGAATTCAATTTCATCTGTTAGTTATTCATTTTTATTTTAAGGGATTAGCCAGTCTCTAGAGCAGATGGGCAACTGGCCTTGCTCAAGGACCCAATAGTGACATCACTCTGTAGGTTAGTGCCCGTGATGAGAAGGTCACTGGTTCAAATCCCAAAACTGGCAGTCCTAACCTACATACACTATCATACACTGCCCTCAAACTTGCCTTGCTGGATGTTACAGATGAGAAATGAGGGCACTGAGTATCAGGATCCATATTTCCAACATGTGCAATTTGGCAATGCTAGATCGTGAATGATTAAAATGTCTCCATGATTTGCCTTTAGTATCATGCTATAGTGCACATTCTATTACAAGAGAACATAAGAAATTTACAAATGAGAGGAGACCATTCAGCCCATCAAGCTTGTTTGGGGAGAACTTAAATCATAGCTCAGAATTGTTAAAATCTTATCTAGGTCTGATTTAAAGGAACCCAGGGTTTTAGCTGGCACTACACTAGCAGGAAGACTATTCCATACTCTAACTACACGCTGTGGAAAGAAGTGCTTCCTGAAATTTGTTTTAAAACGTTCTCCCGCTAATTTCCACTTATGGCCACAAGTTCTAGTATTTAGAGTAATACTGAAATAGCCATTTGGCTGAACAGCATCCAGACCCGTTAGGACCTTATAGACCTGGATCATGTCCCCCCTTAGTCTCCTTTGTTCAAGGCTAAACAGATTCAGCTCAGCTAACCTCTCCTCGTAAGATATTCCTCCAAGACCAGGAATCATTCTCGTAGCCCTTCGTTGCACCTTTTCTAAAGCAGCGATGTCCTCCTTGAGGTATGGTGACCAGACCTGCACACGCATCTGAAGTTCTTTTGTCTGCTAAATCCATTTTGACACCAATAAATTGGTGCTACCAAGCCGACAGCGGTTGGGAAGTTCTCCTCCCTCCCTTTCATGCTGGGATGAGGGAGTGAAATACACAACATGTAAATCATTCTTGGTGTGATGTAGCTGCATGGAGCTAAAGAATTCAGCATCGGTAACATCAGCCCTTATTTTAGGGTTTGTAACCTTTTAGGACTGTGTTTTTAAAAATATGGGACGTTTGGTTGTACTGCTTGTAACTTACAAAATAATCAACAAGAAAAAGAATGGTTATAAGATTCTGCCTGGAAAAAATAGTGATATGACGTTTTTGCCTTATTGCTCGCCCTTATTTGTGGCGTGAGCAGAAGGCAGGGGAGTTCTCTTAAAGTTGAAGAACTGGAGCTCATGCATTCTGCTTTTCGGCTGAATTATGGATGTTGTCGTCCTCAATGTACTTATTTAGTTTCAGCAAAAAGGACCCCAACAATAACCAGAAGATGTTCAACCACCTGATCATCAAAATGATGGTTGTTTCCAGTGTTATATGTAATGATTTGTCTTTACCTTTTGAGTTTGAGTTGTTAAATGCTTACAGGACATATTTTATCTGAGTGATGCCTTGCTGATTTGCTGTCTTGGTTTGAAGGCATTGTGTGTTACGGTTGTGTTTCATGTGCCAGCTGAGGAGGTTGAAATCCCACCCCTCCATCATCCTGTGGAGCGGCAATAACGAGAATGAGGCAGCGATTGCAACCAACTGGTTCGGAATACCCCAGTCAGAGCGGCCGCGGTACCTGAAGGATTACACCTCCCTCTACGTGGACAGCATCCGCAGCATCGTCCTCAGAGTGAGTCGCCGACCCTCTGGGCACTTGGCTATGTTTTGACTCATCCTTCCTCTGAAGCTACCGGCACCTGCATGCTGTATCGGCGCCACAGGAAACCTCAGAGGCCTTGAAATGGGGCCAGATCTGCCATCATGAGTACATGCACAGGTTAGCTGTGAAAGTCTCTCCGCATCTGAAGAAGGCTGTCTGTCTACCAGGAGGATCGGAGCCGCCCCTTCCTCACTTCCAGCCCCACCAACGGTGTAGAGTCAGAGACAGAAGGCTGGGTGGCACAGAATCCGTACGACACCCACTACGGGGACACCCACTATTACAACTACTTAGCCGACTGCTGGGATTGGAGGAACTTCCCACGGACGCGCTTGGCCTCTGAGTACGGCTTCCAGTCCTGGCCTTCTCTGTCTACACTGATGAAGGTAACCCCCCCCCCCCAACAATGTGGGAGCCTCCCGATGGCATTATATAAAATACACTTGTTTTCGTTGTGGGTGGCATGTTGGTGCAGTAGTTTCCGGGATAGGCTCCGGATCCAGAAGGATAAGTGGGTCGGAAGATGGATGAGTGAATTATTATTGTTAATAATATAAAAATATATATATATATTTATTATTATTAGTAATAATAATACTACTACTAGGAAAACTAACTAGTTGCCTGTTTTGTCCTTAATGGCAGTTATAAAGTGAAGCTATTATGAAATGGAAATCCTGACAATTGAAACACACACGGTGAATATAAGCAGAGAAATGAGTCGTCTGCAGCTGTAACATATTTTTGGACATTATCTTTTTTGTTGTCAGAAAGGTCAAAATGTTAAGCTTGTAAATTTGGGTTAAGAATGTTTGTGTAATGTTATACTTAAGCATTTTTAACGTTGAATAATGTACGCAGTGTGTCAGTGATTGACAGGCCGGTGAGTGTCTCAGACCATGAATGATTTACTGCATTATATTTTAAAAATAAAACCGCATACTTCCAAAAAAAAGTTTTTACCAGTAGCATTCATGCCTAAATTACATACAAAATTCACCATTAGCTATTAAAAATGTTACCTCCCCTGATGTCATGTCAGTGAGGTTAGTAATGGCTCAGATTTTTTTTAAACTGAGTGGAAGCATTTGGGTGGACGTAGGAGCTCATACCCTTAGACACTGAACTGTTAAGTGTCCCCAATGCAGGTCTCCGTGCCTGAAGACTGGAGATACAGTAGCCTCTTCTCCTCCCATCGCCAGCACCACCTGGCTGGCAACATGGAGATGCTGCTGCAGGCGGCCCTACATTTCCACCTACCCCAATCCCCCCATCCCTTGCAGGAGTATAGAGACACGCTCTACCTCACACAGGTAAAGGTGAAGCACCTGTGCACAAGTAACAACCTGATTGTAACATCCACTCAATGCAGTCTGGTGGTCAGAAGGTTTCCATTTCAAATCCCGTGGCTATCAGATGTCTGTGAGCAACTCGCTGACCCTGTGCTGTGACTGTCCCAGCTTTCTCTCGCATGTATGTGTCTGTGTGTCTTACAGGCAGCAAAATGGTATAGAGAAAGAAATCAATATTACTATTGTATGGTATATGCAAGACACTAGGACGTTTAGTTTGTGGCTAAACACTGATCCGTCTGTATGTCTGTGTTTGTTCTTAACACTATTTCCGTTTCTGTTAAATCAATTAGTACTTTTTGTATATCTCCAATCAGTCTTTGTCAGGTAATCACCAGAAATTCCCCCTTACATCTGCCTTGATGGAAAGGAAATTTTAACCATGAACAGAATTTCCTTAGTTCTTCTTAGTTCTTGCATGTGAGGTTTTCCCTCAATACAGCTGTGAACTGCTTCAGTTTGTTTACATATGACTGAATAATTAATCATCATGGGGCAGTTTCCCAAACAAGGATTAAGACTAGTCTTTGACTAAATTGCAGTTTCAATGGAGATTCACCATTGTAATTCAAAGCTAGTGTAGATTTAGGCTTAATCCTTGACTGGGAAACTGGCCACATGTGTTTACCCCTTTGCCTGATTTTCTTTTTTTTTTATATAGATATAGTTTTTTCTCATTAGAAATATGAAGTCTTTGTGATGTAGTAATTTATATTTGACGCCATTTGAATCTGAGTCCAAATATTGTAAATATGTTAATTATTATATGGCTTTAAGGAGGTCCAACTGTATGTTGGGATGTCTAGAGTCTCGGGACAGTGCGGCTCTCCATGTTTGCTTACAGGTGATGCAGGCACATTGTGTGAAAGTGCAGACAGAGTTCTACCGCCGGAGTCGAAGCGAGGTTATCGAAGGCCAGGGCCATACGATGGGCGCCCTCTACTGGCAACTCAATGACATTTGGCAAGGCCCCTCCTGGGCCTCTATTGGTTAGTAACTTCACCCATTGCACCCGTTTCCAGTTTTAAAATGCATACATTTTAATAAGTCTGAGAAAAATAACAGCACTTTTTAGTAAATCTGGAGTGGTACCTCACAGAGACTGGCCAGCAGATGGCAGCATTTTCACACTGCATGTGGAATTCTCCAGTTTGTTCACCGATGGTTTCAGAACAGACGGACGTGTTACATCAGGGGATTGTGCACTTCAGTGGAAGATGACTCTTTGTTTCCTCAGAGTTTGGGGGGAAGTGGAAGATGCTGCACTACTTTGCCAAAGATTTCTTTGCTCCTTTGCTGCCGGTGGGCTTCCAGGACGAGGGCAATCTGCTGATCTATGCCGTGTCCGACTTGAACAGTAACAAAACCCTTAGCGTGGTGGTAGGTCTTTGGGGTAGATGTAGAGCACGCACATGTAAAAGTGGTGGAGGCTACCTTGTATCTTCATAGATAACATAATGGTGTCTGTCAGATCACAGTGTACCAGTGGAGCAGCTTGGAGCCGGTGTGCACTGTGACCTCTGGGGCGGCACCAGTGAGCGGAGGAACAGCTCTACCTCTGTACAAAACGCCACTTAAGGAGCTGTTGGCAAGCTGTGCGAATTGCACCATGCAAACCTGCCTGCTGACTTACCATTTTGAGGAGGCTGGCCACCGGCTTGGTCCCATGAACCACCTCTTCCTGAGCTCCCCCAAGGAGGCCCAGGGGCTGCAGAAGCCTGACATCACAGTGAGTGTCCTGCCACTTCCTGCCGGCCTTCCTCCTCTGCTCTTCAACTGTAAGTTTTAATCAACTTTCAATAAGTAGATATTTAAGGTTTTAGTGATGCCAATACTACCCCAAAGGCTAATGCTGAGGCCACCACAAATGGGTTGTTGGTTCATCGAAGGACACTGTCACATTTGTGGTCACCAGCACACTAATGGTGAGTCAGAGTGAGGTGTACAGGTAAAAACTGTGTATCTGTAGGAAATTCACATGACAAGAACTCGCAGCAGTTCTCGCAAAAGGAGCTTTCAGGAGTTCACAGTATTCTGTGAAGAATTTCTCGGAAGAGAGAATATATGCGGAACTGGCTACCATCATTTCATGGATTTAATAATAGTGTATTTAATTTCCGTTAACTTTGCATAGGCACTGCATTATATTTATTGCTTTCTATGTTTATATGGTCAGTTTTTCATTCCATCTACCAATAAACTGGAAAGGCAGTTTTAAACGCAAGAAAAGTAGCAACAATAAAATCCCTTTCGCAAAGTGATGGGTGTGGTGTGCCCATTCCAGACTGATGGGCCACTGCAGTATGCAGGTGTGGGGACACCAATCCCATCAATATTCATTGTGAAGGCCACTGACTTTGAGAAAAAGTGTCACTCTAAAGTTGTAACACTTTAGTAATCAAACCACATAAAATTTCAGAATGTCACTTACACCTATGTGTAGCCAACCCCTGTGTCTATAAGCTTCAGAGCTCAAAAATCTTGGCTAGAAATGACTTTTTTTTTTTTTTTTTTTTAACAATTTCTCAGCATGTCTGAAAATAGGTTTTTGAAAAGTATATGTTTAAAGTTGATTTTAACAAAAAAATAGAATAATATTCTAAGTGGTCTCAGATTATTGGTTCTGAGTTTGTACTGAATAAAAGCACATGTAAGACTTTGGGATATATGTTTTTTTAGATTGGTGAAATATTTAAAAATGTTAAGGCGTGTCAGACTACCCCCAATGTATCCGAGAGGCCTCAGACTGCAGAGAGTTAATGGCACAACTGTTGTATTAGTAAGATCTATTTAAAGTATGTAAAAGTGAAAATAGAAACTCACAGTAATGTCAATCTTCGGTTTTTAAGAATTCCATGCATTACTGTTTTACGACATTCAACGGTTGATTCTCATTTACAGGAAATTCAAGCCATTTCTCCTAATGAATTTGGTCTCTTTTACTGCTCCCTGCCAGACGAAGGTCCAGCAAGACGGAAACACCTTCACGGTCACCATCCAGACCTCAGCCATCGCCCCCTTCCTGTGGCTGGATGTGGGTGACATTCCCGGACGGTTTGACTCGAATGGTTTCTTAATGGTCACCAAGAGCCGGTCAGTGCAGTTCTACCCCTGGGCTCCCACAAGTGCTGCCCAGCTTTCCCAGGTGCTGACTGTCTCTTCCCTGCGGGGTGTGTACTGACCCCAAGCAGTGGTGCTCCGTCATCATCTTGCCAATTTTCTTTGAAATTAATCCATTTAAATTGCACTCCCTTCTTCGTCTTATTGAGAATCTTTATACCGAATGAATGTCTGTGCAATTAAATCAAATGTTCCCTTCGAACGTGAAAGTGCGAAAAAATTGTTCACAAGCCTCCCCCTGTAATTTGTGGTACATATTCTGCAATAATTTTACAATGTGCCTGGTGTGGATAATGAATGGAAAATATAGTAATGAATGGCCAAAGCACTTTACAAAATTTTATTATAAAAGTATTACAGTCATGCCAAATAAAAGCAAACAAAGTAGCTTTTAGTCGAGTTTATATAGAACAAAATGAATTTGGTACATAAAACGTTGGGCTGTTAGTGCAGGGCACATCAAATTTCTCACAGGGACCATAAGTGCTGTAAGTAGTAATATGCCAGAGCTGCATGAGGGATGGGTTTCCCTTTAGCAAAGCTACTGATGTTTTTAATTCTGGAAAAACCTCTGTTCAACACAGAGTACTTCGCAATAAATATGCTTCAACGTTTAGTTGTACTGCGCTGTTTTGTTTCCTCAGAGACAAGTGTACAGCCATCTTAATTTACATACTCATTTGCATATTTCCAAAGTGGAAAGCATTTAAGTTTGGATATGTAGCTTAAGGAAATCTACCTGATCTTTAAACACCACACTACTTTTAAAAGTCGGTTGCAACTACAGGAGCAAAGGCAATTTTACATAAAAAAAAAAAAGACTGACGGACTCCAAGGGACACAATTACAAGCACAAAATGGATAATAGTAGCGAACATTCACTTGGTGAAACAGGAGTTTGTGTCCTTCTGCCTTTAATCAGCAATAGGTCTGTTTCATTAGGAAAAAGGTGATATTTAAAAGGATTGACATTTGAGGCGTGGTGCTCCGGAGGACTCCTCGTCTTTCATGACCGGATCCATTGCTGCGGGTTCTACGCTGCTTCATAGCTGAGCCCCACCCCACCCTATTACACTGAACATAAAACATTACAATCCCGAGGGGGGAGGAGAAGTTTACTCTAACCTGAGAGCAGTCTGTGAGCCAAAACATGGCTGAGATGGAGTAGCTTTAAAAGAAACCATTCTATCCTTTTATTCCAGGGGCCTAAATGGCAGGTACCTGACTAGACATGAAGGAATGGATACACATTCAACATATGACGATTTCCTATTCCTGTGGAGTAAGTCTATCGGTGTGGGACTGACGTATGTCCCCATGTCTCTCTCATAGCTAAGTTCGACACCATGAAAGAATTTGTACTACTTCTGCTTACGTGTCAATATCGCAGCCGACTTAAACGTCAGTAATGAGCACCACTTCTAGCCGAAACAGAACTCAAAGTGTGTGAAATAACATGCGCATGTTTCTTTGGTCTGAGGGAGACCTGTCTGTGACACACTGTCATGCCACGGGGATCCCTGATAGGCCGAGGAGACCGGGTGGGGGGCGTGGCAATTGGGTTGCAGGGTTTGGAGAAATTACAGGTCAACCTGTGTGATGCACCAATGGGCAGGGTTGTCAGAGCAGCTAGGAGGGCCGCACAGCGAGCCCACCAGGCTGAGACTTGACTTCATGAAAGATGTCTCCACCCCGCTGTCGCACGCAGTGCTCTCCTCTGGCCCACCAAGCACACACTGGGCCATACCTGTGGGGTGGGGGGTGACATGGTCACATGGTTTATCATAGTAAGTGCATGAAACAGGGCAACTAACACATGGGCTCCCGTAAAGAAGTTCAAGCCTGCATTCTCCACAGATAGTCTTTGTGTAACAGGTACAGAAAAATATTGGGTACCGAAAAGTTACAAAGCTGCACACCGTATTTTATTTAAATCGCATATAGAAATGTGAATCAGAGGCTTTTTATGGCTTTACTGTCACCAGAATGGAAAAAACTCAGACCTAAGAGGTTTTTAGTATCAAAAGCTGATTCCCAAAGAAAACAGAGAGCTTTAGAAGCTGCTCTCCCCACCGCAGTTTTCCAGTTGTGACGACTGAGTATCTGGTTACGTTACGAAACCACCCTCTGTATTGGGTTACGTAACGAAACTTTTTAATGTCAGACGTTATGAGTGAAGCACTCTCACTTGCTCTCGGTTCCACTTTGGAGAACCGGAAATGGCGCTGAGCCCTTTAGCATTTCGGGGGGGGGGGGAGGAGGTAGAGACGGAATGGCACACCCTCCATTAACTTTTCTCTGTACGGATTTAAAAGCAGAAGTGGCCACTTTCGAGGGGAATTTGACTGGCGCTCGTGTTGGTCAGCTTGCAGTTTCTGACCCTTTTCCCTGGGACTTTCCTGCTTTGCTTATCAAGAAAACACTGCAAGGTATTTGACCTTAACAGTTAAAGAAAACAACCACACTGATGGATACTTTTACTGCCATAAAACTCCAGGAAAACCCAAAACTGCTTGACTGGACAGGGAATACTACCTCTATTGTTGGAGACTGAAGGAGCCACATGACACTTAGCACTTTCCTCAGAAATGGACCTGTGATGTCATTACCTTTTAACATTACAACAGACCTTTTTCATAACATTTTTTCATCCTTTTCTTTTTTTCCATCATCAGTCATGTGGAGTTACCTCACATTTTGGCATGTGGGTGGGGGAATTTCATTTTCACCGGGGGAATATCAACCTTGCTGAAAGAACAGACAAGCGGTCAGGGCTCACAACGTAGCTTTACCTGAGGTCTGCTCCTGCAAATGTGAGCACAGCGTGTCTTCGCACAGCGCCCTCTGTAGGATGTCCAGAGCACTGCTGCTGTCCACCTGTCTTAGGGCCCCTGCTAACTCCTTCACTGTACCGCCGGACACCTGTCAGCAGGTACACTGAGGGTAAGCGTTCACCAGCCTGGTACACGTTCACAAATATCCCAGGAACACGTGACTGAGGCTGGGCACTTATCAGTGACTGGGACAGGTGCACAGAAACCTCCCTGGCTGTACCTCCAAAAGTATTCACTGTTTTTGAGCAGGTGGATGATGAGGATAGGCAGTCATTTTCTGATATGATATATTAATTAATGCGATCAGGCCAGAAAGATGGATAAAAGCCAAGAAGCCAGACAATCAAAAGGCTGGGAAATTTGTCCAGCAACTGCAGGCTTCAATACAAGAACATAAAAGTGATTATTACTCTGTGCCTGAATGCCTCATCAGCTCATCACAACAGATACGAGAGTCAAAATCTGTGAAAGATGATTCATTTCTATGAAGACAAGCCCTATACCCAAATGACAAGTTTCAACAGCACACATTTGCATCTCAAAAAGGTGGAAAATAAAAGGCCATATTTTCCTATAAACAGAATCACAATTTCCATTTTGGTGGGCTCACAAATGATCAAATATGAGGACTTTTATATTCATACAGCCACCTGGAAGAGTCACTTTCAGAGAACAAGTGAGTAACACACAAATGCCACCACTTTATGGACA
This sequence comes from Cyphomyrus plagiostoma, assembly GCA_019775915.2. NCBI lineage: Eukaryota > Metazoa > Chordata > Actinopteri > Osteoglossiformes > Mormyridae > Cyphomyrus > Cyphomyrus plagiostoma. The sequence continues at coordinate 324,898 of JABFEA020000060.1, forward strand.
GAGAAGTCACATCAAAGAGGTGATTAAGAAGACAAATACAGTCTTATGTCAAGCCTGATTGAACATGACTATACAAAAGAGAGGAGGCCATTCGTCCCATCAAGCTCGCTTGGGGAGAACTTAACTAATAGCTCAGAGTTGTTAAAATCTTATCTAGCTCTGATTTAAAGGA